>JASDQU010411678.1:0-10458 GCA_032191745.1 Picea mariana | reverse complement strand
AACCTGGGTAGTGAAAGGGTACACTACATGCACTCTTGCGAGGTTAGTCACCCTGAAACCAGTGAAAACCGAGGGACTGATCTGTGTCTCTTGTGAATTCTGAGCACCCTGTAATTGTCTGAGCTGTGTGGTGTCATAACTTTTGGTTGTTGCGGCCACGCAGTTCCTTGATTGAGTGTGGCTTGCTGTCATTGGTTGTTTCTTACCGAGCCTTGCTATGTCTAGTGTATGAATGTTATCGTTTTGGGTGTCCATACCCATTTTCCCTGATGTTGTTGTTGTCACCTGTAACTGGTTGTAGCTGAGTCGAAGATTGGTTGAAGAGGCAGGTTGTCAGGCCTATGAGCAACTCTCCTAGGTGAGAGAGTTTGTTGGGAAGTGAGTTCTCTTGGAAGGGAGTCCCATAGAAACTACAATACTCTGAGACTTCTGGTCCAGCCTGTTGTTGAAGCCCAAGGTAAGGGAGGTGTAATAGTTGATGGACTTGTATTAGTGAAAGTGTACCCTCTTGGGGTGGAGTAGGCGTGTGAGGAATGAGGATCTATGGGTTGTGGGCGTAAGTGGCTCCTGGGATAAAAGATCCTTCCTGTGTTTTGTGAAACTTCCCTATAGACCTTGTCTAGTCTAGGAATCCCTTGCTCAGTGGAGCTTAGTCCCAGATCAGGGGTGACCTACTGTTGAGTGTTAGGAGTAGTGTGGTCTATGGTTGGGAGGTTTGTGGAAGGTCTGCATGCAATTGGTGGTCTTATAATAAAATATAAGTACCACTTTTATATTCATTTACATGTTCTGTAATGGTACATATGTTGTAATTGATGAGTATCGCCTATGTATGTTGGATATGCTGCATGTGTAGGATTACTGTTATTTCCACAATAATATGTTATATATATGTAGAATAGTCATTCTATGTTTATATGGATGTGTATGTTTTTCTGCAAGTATCTCTATGTGGCATAGCCCAGTAGTTTAAGGCTGGAGCTGTCACAGATCATAGCTAAATGTAAAAGATAAGGTATTTCACAGGTAGCATTGCCCTGGTGGTAGAGTTGTAGGTCGGGGGATGTTACACCTCCTCTCCTTCAAAATCAATCTCTTCTTTTGTTGCAACGGTGGTTGTTGGAACAAGCCAAATCCATCTTGTATAACATATCTCTTTGGGATCATTCATCTAGTTTTTGGATGGGTTTCCCTCTGGGTGATGTCCCAAATATCTTGTTGGATCATGTTAGCTCCTTGCTTCTTCTACTCCAGGGATGTGCTCCTCAACATTTGTTTGTAAAAGACTCATGTGGTTGGGGATCACATGACTATTATGTTCAAAAATGTTATGAATTTATCCTTTCAAACACAGGCCTCCCACCCATAGCTTCTTGGTAGGATTCTATCTAGCATTTGGATAGACTTCCCAAAATCAACATCTTCTATTGGACTCTATCCCACGAGAAAATTCTTACTGGAGACAATTTGTAAAAATGGTGCATCCATGGCCCTCACAAGTGTGTTTTATATTGTGCTTCACAAGATTCTTTATCTCACATTTTTCTATATTGTCCTTTTTCTAGGTCTGTTTGGCGAGTGATTTTACATGGGATAAGTCACAAGATGCTCTAGCCCTCCTTAGTGACCCATATGTTCAACCGATGGCAGACTATGTACCAAGGCTCCTTTCAAAAGAAGGATCTCTTCAAGCGGTTTTGGTTGGATCTACCCAAACATGCCTGCTAAAAAATTTGGATAACTCGTAATAAAGCTCTCTTCTCTAATTTAAAATCCCACCCTAAATCATTAGCAGGGAAGGTTGTCACACTTATGTCAGAATATCTTAAATATCACCGCTTGAAGCCTCCCCCTCTCAACAACTAGACATGTAGGAATATCGCTAGATCAATCAATTTGTGTTGCAATATACCCCCTCTTATTCACCCCATCCCATCTCAGACTAGCAACTTCATTTCTCATCATAGGACTTCACCTCATGGATCCTCTCCCAACCTTCTCATGTTCTTTGCTTTGATGGTGCCTTGAAAGGAAACCCCGAGGTGGCAGGTGCATGAGGGGTCATTCAATGCCCTTGAGGATCTATTGAACTTACCTATTTCTAGAGTCTATGGGTAGCGACAAAAAATCAAGTGGAGGCGTATTCCCTCTTGAAAGGTTTAAGGCAAGCTAAGTCCAATAATGTACAAAAAATCATCATTCTTGGAGATTCCATGAACACAATTAGACACATGAGGAAAGGATCTCTCCCTAAAGTCTCACTCCTCAAATCCATATTCTAGAGGATTAGATTGGAACTCCAGGATTGTCCCCAACTCGACTTTTTGTTTGACACTCTTTCAGAAACGTCAGGCCAAAGCAGGTGCCCAACCTGTGCACAATCATTCATCTTCATTCCAGCCGTTAGCACTCATGATGAAAAAGCATTCACGGGTTCTTCTACAAATTAATCATGCTCATCCTTTTCATTGTTTGCACTATAAATGTCAAAATGATGTAGGAAATTTAATTTCCATGATCAAAGTTCTCTCAAACTACTCAGTATGTTCAAACCGAGACTCTCTGAGCTGCCTGTTCTGGTTTCCATTTGTTTGGTGGAATAGGTGGCAGTTTTTTGCAATTGGTCAGGCATCAAATCATGCAACCACCTGTCCAAATTTTCATTTGTTTTGTGGAACAGGTGGCTGGTCTTTAGACACTAACCTGCTATGTATGGTTGTGAAGGCATGATGAGGTAATATAATCTTTTTTATTTAAAAAAAAAATATGCACCACGTAGCAGAGAATTTAATGCTCTATATGTTGTTGTATATATTGTCCAGTCTAAGATAATAATCCAAAATTCAAAATCCCGAAAATCATGTTCAAAAATTATGAAAATAACAAAATAATCCAAAATATCCCATGCCAGAAAAATAATAATCCAAAAATTAAATGTCCAAAAATCAAAGTCCTAAAGGTGTGTGGGAAAAATTATTTGGGACATGAATTCAGACGATAACTAACAGTAATTAACGATGTTTTCGGAAGGATGAGTCCGAATGGGTTTTGGGAAAGGGGATTCTGATAGGATTGTGGGAAAATGTCCACAATAAAACCTCTCAAACGATAAAAACCAAATCTCTAAAATGTGAAATCCCGATAGGCTTGTGGGTTTTGGAAAAATGAATGGTGTGAAGTCAACCCGAGGTAAAATCCTGAAATGTGAAGAGTCTGAAGGTGTTACAGGAAGGAGGATGTTTGAAGGTGTTGTGGGGAGGACGTGAATTCAAACAATAAATGTGACGTAAAATTTAGGATGTGAATTCGGAAGTTGAAAACACGAAAGGGAAATCCTGATGAAGCGAACCCGATGGAGTGAAATCCCAATAAAATGAAAAATAATAATAAAATAAGGATATAAAAACTAGTAATAAAATAATAATTGAAATGAATTCGGGAAAATATTGTGGAAAAAAGTCTAATCGTGAAAAGTTGATGGGGTGAGCCCAATGATATTAAGTTCGATAGTGTAACTCCTTGATGATAATAACCTCGATATCAAAGTCTCAATAAAAAATGAAATAATAAAATAAAATAAAATAAGATATAAAATAAGATAAATATAAAAAATAAAAATAAAAGAAACAAAATATAAATATAAATAAATAAAATAAAAATATAAATGAAAATATAAAAATATGGTCGGGAAAATTAAAAAGTCCAACTATGGAAAATAAAAATAAAAATAAAATCTCATATAATAAAATAGTAAGGATAATACAAATTTGGATTTTGGGAAAAATGTGTGTACGTGAAATATGTCAATCCCAATGGTAAAAACCTAAAGTAAATTCCTTGATAGTAATTCTTGGAATCAAATATATGTTATACACCCCATGATAAAGTCCTGATTTGTAAATTTCTTGATTTGGAAAGTCCAATGATA
This sequence comes from Picea mariana, assembly GCA_032191745.1. Classification (NCBI taxonomy): domain Eukaryota; kingdom Viridiplantae; phylum Streptophyta; class Pinopsida; order Pinales; family Pinaceae; genus Picea; species Picea mariana. Next base: position 6,530 of record JASDQU010411678.1, on the reverse strand, counting down.
AAGTCCCAATATGGTAAATCCCCATTGGAATGAAATGATAAAATATACATGGAATTTAGGAAGAGGGGAAATTAAAATCATGTAAGGATTTGGGAAATTAAACCATGGATAAAATAAAAACAAAAATAAAATATAAATATAAATATATAAATAATAAACATTTACAGGCCCATATATACAAAATCAAATCCGAATAGGTAACATGAGGCTAAGTTACGAATTTGGATCAAAGTTCCAACTGCAAATCAAATTTCTGAAGGTGGATCAAGATTCCACACCTAGAAATACGGTATTTGGTTGATTTGAGAGAAAAAATTAAAGAAATATCTGGATGGGTGGAAATTTGGGGTTTCCGATTTATAAAGACTTGAGGCTTAAGATAGGCTCAACATATAGGGATTCGAAGATTATCATGGGCATAAGAGATTTGGGGTTTCCATATCCTGTTATCACTTGGAGGCTCTGCTCTTGAGTTTCTTTTTCCTCTCTGACCAAATGCACATGATCTTTCTTCATTGATTGTACACTATATTGCTCTCTTGTTTAGGCATGATTCTCTTGAGAACTTGAAAAAATGTAAGTATCTTGCATAGGAAATGACTCTGTAACCTTGTCATTGCAACCACATGATCTGAATTATATTAAGAACAACATGAAGGCAGAAATATAATCAGTAAACACGCAAGGATATTGAAATAAACATAGTAATACAGTTAAACTCAAATTATATTAATGACTGCTTGGAATACAAAAGACTGTAAAATGCAAAGCACATGAGCTAGCTAGAATGATGGTAGATTATCCCTTAAGAGAGAGATTTGTCAGCTATGCTCATTCGCAAGAAGCTAATTACAAAGAGGCCTTTTAACATAAAGCATCAATGAGAAAACCCTAAACATTCAAAACCATAACCCCAAAAGATGAAACACTAAAAGGCTCGTGGGCCCTGATGTGGTTAGTTGATACGTCAAATTCCTAGGGGCGTAACTTTTGCATATGATCTATGTTTGGGGAACTTGATATACCATAAGAAAGGTATAGCTGAGAAGTACACATTATGAATGTCCTAGAATATTCATTTATGAAGATGATGGGCACTGTTGCGCCCCAAAACATTGTTTAGGGCCTCAAAACAACCCCAGAAGTTTGGGACCCGAAAAACTGTAGAAAAACTGCCAAGATATGGAAACATTTTGAATTAGTGGAATAGGTGGGTGACCAATAGTATCCACCTAGATTATTCCTCCCCCCATAGGAAGCAATGGTTCCCATTGCATCAAGCTCCTTCATCATATGGGGAAACTTTTGTTGAATTTGACTCCTGGTGAGCCACTTGCCCTGGTGAATAAGCTACCCTACTTTAACGACCTGATAGAGTTGGATGTTTTGATGGAGGGTGTCTTTTGTCTTGGTGTCCATGATTCGATCAATTTTCATCTATTCAATGTATTCAGGATTGAGTTATGTAGGGTCCAAGTGCTCGACCACATCCGAAGTATCCAAGAGAGGTGGAAAATATGATCGAAGCAATTCCACATTAATACGGGGTACAAGCCAAGGAAAGGGGGAATACCTAATTCAAAATCATTCTCACCCACAACCTTGGTGATGGTGTAAGGTTCGTATCAGAGTGAGCAGAGCTTCCAATGAGGTCTTATGAGTTCTCTTTATGCAAATGTAACCATACCTTATCTCCCACCTGAAACTTGTGTGGCATCCGATGTTGATCGTGGCATTGCTTGTACTTGGTATTGGACTTCTACAAAATATCATGAACTTTTTGTTGGATGTGTTGGATTCATTCAACAAATTTGGTTGCTTGATCAACCTCAGTCTGATCATGGGAGGACTCTTCCTTTTCAACGACACTAGGAAGAGCTACATAAATGGGGGCCAATGGATGGAACCCCAAACACACCTAAAAAGGGTTATGGCCAATAGATTTGTGGAGGGATATATTGTAGCTATGTTGAACATAAGGAAATATCTCACCCCATGTGCATGGATGTTTGGAATTTTTCATCCTCATCAGATGAAAATTTTTCATATTGATTACTTATGTTTGTCCATCGGTCCATGGGTGGAAGGAAATCAATTTGGTCAGTTTGGTGTCCATCATCGACCATAGGATGGACCAAAAAGTACTTAGGAATATACTATCTCAATCTGATATAATGGCCCGTGGGAGAAAAAAATGAACCCAAACACATTCAAAGAAGAGCTTAGCGGTGGCCTCAGCTATGATACTCTTCCTGTAGGGTGCCAAAAATACCATCTTAGAGAATTGATCAACTACCACAAAGATACAGTCATTACCATGCTTGGTTGAAGGTAGACCAGACATTTAATCCATGGATATGGACTCCAAAGGCCTATTAGGAGTAGGAAGAGGGGTGTATAGTCCCTATTTCTCAATGGTAGGTTTGAAAATGGCATAGGAAGTGTAGGATCTGGCACACTTGTAGACATCTTGTCGAAGTTTCATCCGATAAAAATGCTTTTTCAGTACTACCACTATTTTTTCCATACCAAAGTGTCATGCACCCCGACTTTAATGAGATTCCCAAATCAACTTTGCACACTCACTTGAAGGAAAAAAGAGATGGCTCAGATGGCATAATAGTCCATACTGGAGATAGAAGTCTGGAACTAATTTTCCTACGCTCAATGTCTAATAGGTAGCAACAAATTCAGAGTCATTCTTGTATAATTGTGGCCAACCGAAGTTATCATGCCCACAGGAGTTAAGAATTGTGGTTAGCACCACAACCATGGGTCAACTGAGCCATTATGCAACATGATTGGTGTTTCCCTTATTATACTTGATGTTCAAGTGGAACTACTGCATGTACATCGACCACTTTTGATGGTGGTCATTTTGTAACTTTCCTTGTGTTTGCATGAATTGCATAGGCCTGTGATCAACATGGATGATCATTTTCTTTCCTAGAATGTAATGCTTCCACCATCGACATGCCTGCACAATGGAGTACATCTATTTGTCATAGGTTCGGTATATGAAAACAATGTCAGATAATGTTTCATTGTGATAGGAAATTGGATGCCTATGCTAAGTGAGGACTACACCAATAACATAATCGGAAGCATCTATCTCAATCTCAAATCATTGTTGCAGGTCTGGAAGAATAAGGATTGTTGTTGAGAAAAGGAGGAATTTAAAATCCTCGAATGTTTTTTGTTGTGACATGGCCCAAACAAAATTGGCCTTGGATCCACCCTTGGTCACATGGCTTAGGGCCCAAACGATATGAGAGAACCCCAACACAAACATGTAATAGAAGTTGGCTAGGCCCAAGAAGTTATGGAGCTCAATCAGTGTCTTCAAGGCCAACCAATCGTAGATTACTTGGATCTTGTTTGGATCCACATGAACACCCTACTCATCCATGATGTATCCCAAATATTGAATTCTTTGCATGCTGAAGGAACACTTCTCCAAATTCGCATATAACTTGTGATGTCGCAGGGTGCCCAAGACCCGTCGAATGTGCTTCAAATTTTCCTCCCAGGTTTTTTTAAAGATGAGTATGACATCCAGATATACGACCATAAAGGATTTTTTGAATGGTTGCAATATATCATTCATCATTCACATAAACATTGTCGGGCCATTATTCAAGCCAAAAGTCATGACCAACCACTCGAAGAGACCTTCCTTATATTTGAAGGTTGTCTTCCATACATCAATTTTCTCAATTGACACTTAGTGGTAGCTTGAATTTAGATCAATCTTATTGAAAAATTTGGTGTCCTTGAGCTGATCTAGAAGATCATCAATCCAAGGGATTGGGTACCAGTTTTTTACTATGATCTTGTTCATATCTCTATAATCAATACAAATTCTCCATGTCCTATCCTTCTTCTGTACCAAAACTATTGGGCTCTCACAAGGTGAGGAGCTTGGTATATTGTGGTCCTTGAGAATTATCTCTCTGATCTGGCATTTGATTTCTTCACTATCCATAATAGAGTGCCTATATACAGAGTCAGTATGCAGAGGAGCACCAAGTGTCAAATCAATTAAGTGATTTACTGACAGTGAAAATGCACCCCATTAGGTGATTCAAAGATGTCTTTGTGGTCTTCTATTATCTTTTCCACCTACTTATGCTATATAGAGAGAGACCTTGTGCAGAGGTTTTAGCGATTGGAGTGACCTTTCGTTCACCTTTCGATAAAGAGGAAAAATCTCCTAGTCTAAGAGAACACCTTTCTACACTACTTCGTGGATATCAAAGAGATCGCAGTAGTTGTGATTGCCTCCGTTACCCTATAGAGTTGACCTCCCAAAGTAATAATGACACTACCAGGCCTAGAATCATAAATAACATGATGCTTCCACATATATGGTTGTCCTAAAAAAACATCACAAACTTCGAGGGTGGAAACATCACACAATACCTTGTCTTTGAAGGGTTTGATGTCGTAGTGTAGGAGGAATTGTTGGCTGACGCGGATGTCTCATCCTTGGCTGGCCCAATGGATGGCGTATGGATGAGGGTGTAGTTTCATTGTTAGGTTCAACCTTTGAATGACCTCTACTGAGATTAGGTTCTCTGGATACCACTGTCAATAATGAGATGGAGTGGGGTCCCCTTCACCCACATCTATGAGTGGAATAGGCACTCCCCTTCTTTGGGATCCTCTGGTTCCTCTAGTTGGACCTTTGTAGTAGTGATGGTGACACTAGTTTTCAATCATTTGTTTTCCATTATTCGATTATGAATAAGAGTTTGAGTTGACATCTGACTCTGAGGATTTAATCTTGGCCAACAGTTATTTGTTTGGAGTGACATTCATCAATGTTGTGCCAAGGGATTTTTGGGAACTCACACCACTTTTGAGTGTCCTTCTTTGACTTCTTGTTACTCTTATTTGGTTGTGGCTTGGACTAATTGTCCTAGGGTTGGCCATCCTTTCTCTATCCTTTTCTCTGAGAGTTAGAGCCACCTTTACCGTGCTTATCTTTTGCTTGAACTTTTGGTCGATCTTGATAACATATTGGTAAGTGGATCCTAGTGAGGAGATGTCCAGGAACTCCATATTTCTTTGGATGTACCTATCTAAGCCATTGTGGTACTTCAAAACCAGGTGCCTCTGAGAGTTTTTAATGCCCAACTTTGTGCACAAGGTATGAAATATGTTGGATTACTCTTGCACTGTATGGTATTCAAATAAAGGAATATCAAAGTTAACGTGTACCTTAAAGGGAATTGCACCTCCAAAGTGACTATTGGTTGAAGGTGCCTCTGTTGTTTTTGTAAATTGTTGAAGGATATGGGAGAAATTATCCATCATCCCATTTCTCTATCGTGCGAGGGATTCCTCATGATCCATAGGATCTTTTAATGACTTATGGTTGAGTTTTAATTTTGCATGCGTTAATTAACCATTTGAGAAAACTTAGTGAAAGAACGAGGAAAGAAGAGGAATTATGACAGCCATATACATATATGCAGATCTGAAATGAAATAATAGACAGCAAACCATAACACGCAGATTGATAACGGAATTCAGCACAACTTTGCCTACGTCTCCGAGCCTTTTTCTCTGTGGGGGAGGCTTGTTTATTTCTGTTCAAAAGCTCAAAAGTACATTACTGCAATTCCAAATGGTTACAAGACTGATCTGGTCATGTTCTTCCAGATCTCAAGAACCCTGCAAAGAAAACGGCATGCAAAACGGACGTCCGAAGCTCCCAGAAATGGTCCAACGGCGTCTCCTCCTCAAAAGCTTCTCTACCTCAAAATGGATTTAGCTTGGTTTCCCTTAAGTATAACTCTATTCTGACTATTCCTATGGCTTAAGAGCGTCCAAAAACCCCTATCTGGGATCTTTCGGCACCTCAATCGGTCGAAAAACGAAGAAGTTATGTCTCCTGAAGTCTTCCCCTTCAAGCTTGTTGTCACAGGTTCTACAAAATTCACCCTCCCCATTGAACCTGGCTCACACGCAATATAAGGCGTGAAAACCCAGCACTGGGTGCAACCACGCCAACGGTGCAAACCATAGGATGGTTAAGGGCGCGTCAGCCCCTAACCGCCTAGCACCTAGGCGTATGGGTCATAGGACCTCGCGCTATCACAAGAAGGGCTTAACGGTTTGAAACCGTTTTAAACACCCCGCGCTCTCCGGTTGAGGTCACATGGGACATAATAGGACCACGGGTTATACATTTGAAACACCCCCGCGCACCTTTCCATGTGACCAATGGTCATATAACAATACAATATGCCCGCGGGCTGGGGTTATAACCTCCCGCTCATTTTATGTAGGGATAGTCCCCCGCCCTCAGATATATGGGGGTTTACATGACCACGGGCTGGGGCTTAGCCCCCAGCCCCCTCCTTTATGTGCCATAATACCATGCAATATGTTTTATAATATGGGTTTTATAACATAACATTAATGTGGCGCATAGGTAAATGACTGTTTCTTGTTGGGCTTGGTGGTGGTCGTGGGTTCAAATCCCATGGACCCCAAAACAATTTTTGAAACATGCCACTTCA
>JASDQU010411667.1:0-10548 GCA_032191745.1 Picea mariana | reverse complement strand
ACCGTTCATTATAAGGTCACAGATCTAATGGTAGAGATTATGTTAGGGTTTTTTTTCCCTAGAAGGCAACCCTCTTTTATGAGGGAAATGTATTGCGGCTATGTATGAGAGTGAATATTGTATTCTGAGAGAGGAGACTGTGAGAGAAAGAAGAGGAAGTTACAGTAGGTTTTGCTATAGGTTGTATCCCTTCATTTGCTGGATAATAATAAAGGAAGGACCTGGCAATCTCTCTGGTGGAGGTAGCCCACACTGGGTGAACCACGTAAATCTATGTCTCTCTTGTATTGTCTGTCTTCTGTGTTTTTGTTTCTGCATTTGTTTTATTTTATTGCTCCACGGTCCTGTTTTTCTAACAGCGATGCCCAAGGGATTCCATCACCCCAATACTCACCATGGAGCCCGACATAAAGTGCTCCCCCAAACAATACCTCCGGGCTAAGGTAGCCAACTGCCCATCCCCAGGTAACACAGGCTCCGCTGGTAGTGGGGTTCCCCAAAAAGGGAGCCCAGTCAGAAAACATATATCCTTAACTGATGTGAAGGCCAGCTGGTCACCATGCACCATGAAGAAATGGAAATTCAGACTCCACATAGAGAGTAGGAATTGCAACAGGTACTCCTGTGATCACTCAAAAAACTTCAACAACCCACAAGCTGCCAAAGTGTCCCGGACCGCTTGGTCCTCATTCCTCATTGCCTCCCTTAGGTGTGACCAATCCCTCTCTCTCCAATGCATCAACATCCTCAAAATGATCACCTACATCCACATATCTAGTACTTGATCATCCATCACAACCCATAAAACCATCAAAATCTCCAAAAAAGATAAGTTTCACACCCTCCAACTTTGGCTCAATGACACAGTTGTTTTCCCCACAGGCATGCACATATACTCACCTTTTCATCCCATAGTCACGCACTCATGCGCACCTATCAGAAACACAGAGGCACATGCATGCACCCCTGTCACACACATAGACGTGCCTGATGGTGCACCTGTTCTTTACACAGCGACGCATACATGTGCTACTGTCAGCAATACATCTGCGCATGTATGCGCAATAGTAGTTTGAACAGGCACGCATCTAGTGCGTGCCTGTTTTCCCTCTATAGGAACCCAAGTGTGTGCCTGTTTCTCTTATAGTCACGCACTCATGTGCGGATCACCCTTGATCGCCCACTCATTGTGGGGCCCACATTCATACAATCCCTCATACGACCCTCTGTACACGCCCTACCAAAATGAAACCCCTAGCTACTGTTGAGTAGGATACAACTACTAAATTGAAACTCACTGATCCTGAATCGGCTGGCTCAATCTCCTAGAAAATACGAATCTACTCTCAAAACTATCGTCCACTCACAGTGGCAGCAGGTACAAATGAGGTGGCAATGTGGGCCTTACAGCTATATATAGTCCCATTTTCCAAACTTCCCTACTCAATTTCGGGAGCTCCGAGCGTCCATTTTTTGATCTAGCTTTAGCCACAGGACCTAGGTCCTGCCACCTACACATTCCTATTCCCTGGGTCACCATCCATCCTAGGCCCCCGAGGAACATTTTTTACATACTCATGCTCAGGTACGCATGATTATATTCACACATTATTGAATAACTGTTATATGTTCTTTATCTTCAGATATTGTTCACGTCGGGTATTCATTTTTCATGTGTGCAAGTACTTGGTCACCATTCATCAACACTACCCCTTCAAGTATATGATCTACACTGGCATGTAATTTTTCCCTCTGCATCTCAATTACATCTCCAATCACACCCCCCGACATTTTCTTGTAGGTCCCTACAGCTGGCTCTACAGTATTGTCACCTCCACTGCATTTTGGTACTGTCACCTGGTAGAATTCTTCCCCACATGAGTCGTCCCATTTATAATCCCCCTTGGCACTTTGACACTCATGCTTTTTTCACCCTTTAGGGATGGGAGTCCCGCTAGTCTCCTACATTTTCGAGAATCAACCACATACTCCTTCTCCTCATTTTTCTAGCTTTCCCAATGGAATCCCAGGTTATCTCATCATGGTTCTATGTTGACTGCACTCCCGCAATATCATTAACCACCCATTTCATCCACAATCAGTTTGCCCATCTGTATATTGTCATCCGTTCACTTCCCTCATATAGAAACCCACCTATGGGGCCCTCACCCTCCACCTGTTTCCCAAGCAACTTGCGCCATCATCGGCCAGGCCATTTTACACTGGGGCACCCATTTCTGTGTCTGTACACTCATCCCAAATTATTCTTTATTCATTTAGAAATTGTACAAAAACCTTTGTTGCCAACATTTACATATCTTTTTGTCATCACCTTCGACGACCCTTTTTCCTCTGGAAATGCAACCCCTGTTTCCCTTGGTTGGGGAACCCCTTATCTCCTACTCCTTTTAACATTGTCCATAAACCCCAAGTATCTCACCATCTTTTTACCCCTTATCTCCGAGTTTGTCCACCTTGTCATGCCTCTGGCATAGTTTAACCCACACCTAGTCATCCCCCTGACACTAGGCCCAGTTTTACGGTTGCTTCCACACCACCTTTATCCCCAACCAAGGGCAGTCTCGAGTCTCATAAATTCCTGACTTCATCCATGATTACTCATCAGTTCTTGATGTTATCTAGTGGATTTCATGAATCCCTTCTCTTCTTAGATTCACGTCTCCCTTTCTGTCGACATCAACACAGTTTCCAGACAGGCGACAGTATCTTGACTCTCATTCCCTTCACAATGAGGATTCTCGGATAGCACAACGAGAACCATCATTGCTCTCTATTTTCATTGACCCCCATGACATTCAAATTCAACACTTCATCATGTTGGAGTGGGTCTTACTTTGTGACTATTGCAATTGTTTTTATATTTTCCGAAGACCTCTAAAATTTGATAGGCTATCAATGCCTGCGTGCCATCGACACTTCTTTGAGGTATCATCACCTCTTTTCAGATTTTGTTCACTGTCATAATTTTCCTCTGCCTTCATCAAATTTCCCCCAAGGGTGTTGCAGTCATCTACACCGACAAACCACTTCAGTTACTGCATTACACCCTTTTTGAGTTACATGACATGAGCATGGGTCATGCCCGCCTCGTTTGTACACAGTTTATTTTTCACACCTTGTGAAAGGTTTGGGTCCTATAGGTTCCCCTCTCCCTCCAATGGGTCACTCTTGACACTATCCTCATCACTCTTTCTTACAATGGTACTCTCAGTAGAATAAACATTGATTTATTTCGGCTATACGTATGCTCCTAACCTCATACATCAGGGGGCATCTGTTATAACTGAAATTTCATCTGCAAATGGTTACAGGAATCCAACATCTTCAAACACCCATTAGTCCATCCATGGACCCAAAAAATGCATTTCCAAAAGGCCCAAAACTGTACAACCAGTTATAAAATCGGCATGTTCTATGACTACACAGGGAGCGCATGCACATGTGCCATCCAGAAACTCCAGAAAAGCACACATGCACATGATGCATGACTATGGACGCAGAAAATTACGCACCCCTCAAAACGACACATTTATGATATTGGTCAGCCTTCCACCCACTTCTGGTTCAGATTCCAAGTCAATTTGACACCCAAATCTCGGTTGAATCTGACTGGGTGGCTGGTCAAAGACCTAAGGGTGCCCTAAAGGGCCCCTTGTTCACACTAAAGGCTGGTTGAATAATACCTCAAAGCTATTCTATAAAAGGAGGCCATGGGTGCACTATTTTTTTAAGGAATTCATTTGCACTGTTATGTTGCTTCTATTCTCTTGGAGGATCCTCTTTCTTCATCAAGAGCATATAATCACCATTTCATTTTAGCTATTCACACCACCTCTTGGGTGAATAGGCTTGGAATTCTTTCACCATTTTCRTTCAAGTTTCCTAGTTGTAAGAAGAGCTCAAATATTGGTGGTCCAAGAGCCCTCCCTTGGAGGAAGAGGGGACCCATATGTCCCATTTTCTCTTTGGTGTTTTCTTTCCACTAATATAATCCTTTCCATTGGTGGCATGAGTGTTATTTATTGTTTGTTTTGATTCTAGTTTTCTTATGCACTCTAACTTAGTTTCCATTATTTTTATTAGATTAGTCTTGTTGTTTATTTTCTATGCTTGAGATTCTCTAACTCCTTCATTCACTACTGTCTTGCTTAGCTACCCAATTGGGCTTGTAAGAATCTTCATTTTGCTCATCTAGGAGATGAAAGAGACACAACAACCATGTTAGGAAGGGTAAGGGTTGCAGCTACCTAGAATGCTTGCATTCCATGTGGGGGGTAGAAGAAGGGAATTTGGGTAATGGCTTAGGGGACTGTCTCCCAAACAAGGATTTTCCCCTGGAGGGGAGGGGGAATATGGGATAAGTGGTGTTGTGGGGTTCTCAGGGAATTCCTGAGGTCATAGTTCTTCAACTGGTGGAATGCCAATGTGAGGAGGGGCCTCTATGGAAGGAATATTGTCTCTGATGGATATTCCATTAGAAGATACTTCACACACTTGTGTTAAAGGGTGTAGAAGAAGTGGTGCTCCATGATATGCCTCTAGAAAGGATGGGTTCTTGAAAATTCTGGGACCCATGTCGATGACCAAATAAGCATCTGAGCTAGTGCAGACAAGGGGGAGAATGTTATCAATGTTGGTGGAATGGTTAGGCTCATAATGTGTGATTTGGTCAATGGTGATGATTTTCTCGTTGTCTGGGAACATCATTGATCGAAACACAGAAGAGGCTACCAACTTCATAGCATACATGTAGCTACGTCCAAACAAGATATCGTAATCAAGTGGGGCATCGATAAATTAAATGTTGATGAGGATGGGTTTTCCCTTGAGTTCGATATGGACATTTTGGAAGAGCCCTTCAAGGGATGAGGGTCAACCATCATAAGCATGCAGGGTGATGGTAGATGGTACTGGCTCAGGGGAGCCAAGTTTCTTCCATAATACTTTGGACATGATACATGTGGATGCACCTTCATTGATGATACATCAATGTTCTATGATATTCCAGATCTTAACCAATATCTGAAAAGATACCAAGGTGGGGAAGCATGGTTCTCTACTACCTAGATCAAATGTGGTGAGTCTAGTATTAGCTAGGTCGACTTCCCCGAAGGTGGAAAGTAAGGATTTACGTTGAGTTGGACAGGTTTGGAGGACTTCCAATATAGACATGGCTATAGGAGACTGAGCTAAGTCGTCGACTAGACTATAGTTATGGGCTTCCCTAGCATGAGGGTTATGTACATTCCTTCGTAAAGGCATACGTGGTATACTAGGGTTTGGTTTAGTGTTAGGGAGTGGAATCATCAATGGTGATCTAGATGTAGTTGGAGCCGTTTCTGAGGTGGTTGGGGTATATTTAGGGGGACTACCATACTGGCGACCGCGTGTTTTCAAAATAATCTCTTCTTTACTGTTAAGGATGATGTTATGATCAGCTAGATTTCCAAGTTGTATGGGACCTGGTTTTTGATACTGCCCCATTTGTTATGGGGTAGGGTGTACCTCCTATTGGGTATTCATCACAAATTAGTGTGTAATAGGGTTTTGCAAAATGATCGGAGGTGGCTTCTGCAAAAACTGTTGTGGGGCCTGCTGAGGGCAGGAAGCGTTGGGGGACATTGTGCATTCATGGATTATTTCATTCGTTTGAAGTTGGAAATTTGGGGGAAATGGTGTGTATAATGTCCATACTCACCACAGAGAGTGCAAGAGAAGTTAGTCCTAATATTTTTTTTTTTCTTCCCTTGTCATTTTTTATTATTGTCCCCTTGGGGGTTCTAGTTTCCTTGATTCCAGTTGCCCCCAGCACGATGGTTTTGTTGGGGGTTATTTCTACCTGGTCCAGGGTTATTATTGTTTCAATTTTCCCCTTTATTCTTGGAATTATTCAACTAATGGGCCGGATTTTCTACATTCAGTTGTTCAAAAGATTGAATCTGTTAAATGGGAGAGGGCTGAACAATATTAACGTCGACATGTGGGTGTCCATGTGGAGGAGCAATTGGCTGTGGAGGACCAGGAAATGGAAAGTATGTATTTTTTTGGGGGGTCGAGACATATTGCATATAGGAAGTTGAAGTACCTCCCCAAATGTTATGGTCATATGTAGGGGTTGGGGGTGGACCCACACTTGATTGAGGGACCAGATGCATCTGGGTACTGATGGGGGTACTCCCAACGACTGAGGGGGAACAATAGAAAATAGATGTTGGTAAGTGGGGGTAGGGTAATAAGATGGCCCTCCATAGGGTGGAGGATATTTAGGTGCACCTTAAATAGGTGGAAGTTGGTTGTAATGGTTGTGGTGCATCATGGAACCAATCAACCCATCCACAGCATGGGACATCCCAGGTTTGTCCTGGCCAAATTGTATGGGTCTGGGTGCATCAGATAACACTGTGTACAAGTAACCTGATTGAGCCTAGATGAGGTCAAAATGTTGAGCCTTGATGATGGCTTCCTCTTCTGTCTGAGGAAAGATGGATGCTACATCCTTGGCAATAACAAAGACGAGTGATTTGAGAAACCAATCAAGACGTTCTTTGGTGGTTTCTACTTTACACAAACTACGGCGCCGATGCCATTCATGGATGTGATCGACTATGTGGATAGCAGCAGTTTTTTTTGAACTTTGAGGGAATTTATAAGCCAGTATCATGACGAACTGGTAGTTGGAAAAAGGACAAAAATACTTTGGCCAATGATTCGAAGGTCACATGGGACCCTGATTTTTTGTCCACATACTATTTGGCGGAGGAACCTGTGAGAGTGCATTGAAACAACCTTAGGTGGATGGAATCATCCATGATGCTATTTGAATATAAAAATAAGTGGAAGTTCATAACATGGTTGGAGGGATCATCCCTTGATTTTCCTTCAAACTTTGGAATATCTCAAGGTAATTTGGTAGGCATATTGGGCCAAGTGGGGTCATGCAAGATGGGATCATTCATGAGTTTGGTTAAATCATGAATGTTAAGGGATTCCAAGTATAGCATAGGGAGATTTGGTGGAGGATTAGTTCCATCCATCACGTGAGAAGGTGGTGGACTTGTTCCTTGAGAGAGGTTTGGTGGGGTTATACTTCTCATTTGAGAGGAAGTTTTTCCCTCGCCTCCTTGTGAAGGATAACTAGTGGATGGATGGCCTTGGGAATTGGACCCAAGAAAAGTGGAACCAATTAAAGTTGATCCGAAAATAGTATCACTCACGGGGGTGTGAGATGGTTGAGCCAATGAGTTGGCAAGACTAGGGTCTCCTCTTAGAATAGGAGGAATATTTTGCAAGCATCTGGAACGACGGGGATTTTGTGGGTCCCCTATGGTTTTCGACTAGAAAAGTGAATGTGTGAAAATGGTGAAAAGAGAGAAATAAATGAACAAGAGATTTGTATAATTTGAACCTTCATAAGATAGTACAAATCACAATTGTATGTAATCAAATGAGCATCATATATAAATAAACTATAAATAAGCAAACATGTGGATAGGTGGATTTTTTCCACATCGAGGAACAAGTAAAAACAAATGCTCATTTCCTAAAAGACATAACATCCTTCCTCTCAAATAGAACCGGGCCTTCCAAAAGCACTCAACAGTCGGGTCCGAAGCCACTGGAAGAGGAACTAGTGAAGGTTGAAATAATAAGTTATAATGAGGGGTAGAGGGTGCATATCCCGAAAGAGTTGGTGATATTTTCCAATAGACACATAAAATATGATCAAGGTGGGATTGCGGCCCACAATATCCACCTAGGTAGATGTCCTAAATTTTGGTCACTAGGTACCTTGGTCAAAGTGTGACATTTATATTTTCGGCCTCAGAAATGGGTCATGAGTTGGATTGCCTTCCAAGAGTTGGGTGACTCAAGGAGAGATGCACTGAAAAACCAGACCTCAGCCTTCAACCCTTCACGGGTATCTCCCTACCTTATGGTATAGGAACACTTGACTTGGAGGATTTTGAAAGTTTCCTATTTGTCAACTTCTAATGTTTGAAAATGTGAGAACCAGATAATGGGGGGTTATTTGGATGCATACCCCCGAGATCCTACCTAGACTAAAAAAATTCTTTTGGCACCTCTTGTGGAGGAAAACTTAGTTAGTTTTTAGAAAATTTTTAGAAGTGGTGGTTTGAGAGATTGGGGGTGTGAACCAATCTCATTTTGATTAATGGGTGTGAATAATTTCCGAAGAAGTAGTGGGACGTTTGATAATTCCCTTGGAGAAAACCTACTTCAACCTCCACAATTCTAAAATAGAAATTATGTGAATGAGGAGTGACTTTGTGTGTGAGCAACTGAAAAAGTGTGCCAAGATTTTAATAAGTTAGTTGTGAGATTGCAACATGTGGACTTCCTATGGTCCTTACAAATCTTTGTTACCTATCTTATTATGTGTCATTGGTACAACCTTGCGGAATTTTAAAATCCCTAAAGAATTAGCATGTGGACATATGGGTCCTTTACAAATCCTTTAAACTCCCTAAATGTTGTTTACATTAATAAATCTTGAAAACTATCCTAGATTGCAAGCATGTGGGAATGTATGGGCCCGTTACTTTGATCTTTAAACTTCCCTAGATTGTGATGTAAACTAAGAAAGCAAGAAACTATCCTAAGTTTGAAACATGTGGGCATGTATGGGCCCTTACAAATTTAACATGATTTCAAAAAACTAAGAGGAACCCTATGGGGGCTTTGTCCTCTCCTAAATACTTTTGTTAAGGAAGATGAAATGTCCCTTTAACCACCTTTATGATTCTCAAGATCACACTAGGGTACGAGATAAGAGCATACTCAAGGGTCAAAGTTAAATTATATTCCCAATGTAAGTGATTCATGTATGGTAGCAATAATCTCAACTTAAAATTTTACAATCCAAACAAGCCATCAATGTGGAAACCAAAGAAAAAGAGGAGCATATTTGGTTCTTTTTACCCCCTAAGTGCCTATGTTTAGCTAACCTTTCATATGGGAAAGGATTCTAAGTGAAGTGTGTTTTCCTTACAAAGTGCATGAAATCAAATATCTGAAGGCTAGGGGCCTTCAAATCATCATAAAAACCCTTACAATTTTGAAAAAACTGGAGATATGTGCACGTTACAACTTTGACAGGTGCACAACATAATCAACCAATGACCAAAATAATGCTACCAGTGGATCAATATATTAGTAGGAAAAACACCGTAGAGAAAAATGAGTACTTATGAGTCCCCTCTTCCTCCTTGGGAGGGCTCTTGAGTTCCCTAATGGAGAGATATTCATACAATGGAAGAAAATGGAAAATGGTGAATAAAAAAAATGCCTATTCCCTCAAGAGGTGAGTGGAATGGCCTACTGCAATGATGCTTGAAGGATCCTAAGAGAAAAGAGGATTCTCAAGGGATAATTCTAGGAGCATAACAGTACTATGAAGATCTTGGTTTCTTAGTGCACCCATGGCTCTTATTTGTATCATTTCTTCAAGGAAAAATGTAATTGGTTCTTGATGTGAACAAGGGGCCTTTTAGGGCACCCTCTAGTCCTTGACCAACCCCCCATTCATATTTCCCTCATCTATGAAGGTCAAAACGTGTTGGGAGTTGGTCCATAAGTGGTTGAGGGGACAAGAAGATCCATAACTACGTTGTTCATAGAAGTGCACAACTTTTCTCGTACAAAGTCACGCACTTGGTGCATTGTGCACTCTGAGGGCTTTGTTGGCCCCCACACACCACACATTGTGTGCACTCTTCCTTTGGTGAATTTTCACATGTCAATTTTTGTCCCATTTGTATAGTGTTTTTCCTTTTGAATGCATTTCAGTGTTGCATGTGAACCAATTGTTGTTGGAATTGCTGTGTTTTTGTAACCATTTGTGTGCAATTTTGCGGATAATATTTCAGTCATAACACCCACCATGATAACAAAAAAGCATAAATCTTAACCTAAGGTGCACTACCACCAAGGGATTATTACATGAAAAGTAATTATACAACATTAGGAAAAATGGTATATCACCATAAAATAATATGTAGTACCCCCCCCTTTTAACTCAAAGTTAGGAAATAACACATCAATGAGGGTACTAACATCATTAAACACATTCCCCCCTAAGTGATGTCTAGTAAATGTTACATCATAAAGTTAAATCACCTAGGAAAATCCCACAAAGGAAACATGAATCATCCCACCATAGAAACAACATAAGTGAAGGGGACATAAATAAGTGATAACCCATCCAATAATCAAGTACATTCCCCTTCACACATTTTAATTTATGCACACTCCAAATTATCTACAAAATT
This sequence comes from Picea mariana, assembly GCA_032191745.1. NCBI lineage: Eukaryota > Viridiplantae > Streptophyta > Pinopsida > Pinales > Pinaceae > Picea > Picea mariana. The sequence continues at coordinate 238 of JASDQU010411667.1, read as the reverse complement.
TACGACAAAATCGACAATAAAGTTCCCATGGCCCAAACTATACATCACCATGTACCTGGGATCTTCTATCTTCTAGTCCAATTGAAAATTTCTACCATCATATCTATGTGGTCAAGCAATGCTCATGTGTACCCATTTTGTGAGATCTCTTTGGTAAAATTATTGAACCCTAGTCCCATCATACTAAATTTAGGATTGAGGAGGCATTATAATAGGTGGATGAGGACCACTATAGTCA
>JASDQU010411658.1:0-10459 GCA_032191745.1 Picea mariana | reverse complement strand
TGTTGGATAATAATAAAGAAAGGACCTGGCAATTTCTCTGGTGGATGTAGCCCACACTGGGTGAACCACGTAAATCTATGTCTCTCTTGTATTGTGTATCTTCTATGTTTTGTTTCCGCATTTGTTTTATTTTATTGCTCCGTGGTCCTGTTTTCTAACATGACATCCACTACCTCGAAATGCATATGTACCTCATCATGTGTACTCATGTGATTTCATAGCCAATGCATCCAAGGCTTGTGGGTAGCTCTCAAATAGCTACAACATGTCCCCAGGTGATCCAAAATTGGATCTCGGGACCAAAATGGGTCCAGGAAGGCCTAAAAATAAAAGTGCTTGGAATGGATTCAAAATGGATGTGTGCATAGGCCTCATCGATACGAACCCAACCCAACTTGAACATGCTAAAACATACGTCATATGGGAAGGATATCACGATCTGTTCGTTTCGTCAAACATGCAAAAAATGATGTTGACTGTATATCCGTATAGTGCCACGTGGCAACTGACTGTACAGTTCTGTTGGCCCTTGACCAAGTTTGGAAATCCTTGGTCATTTTTGACCTATTTTGGGACTTCAACAGGCTAGTCGAAGGCAGAGTGGAAGTCGAAGTGGAGATTGCAGAATCTTAGCCCCTTTTTAGGGAATCTTTGGGATTAGGGTTTATGTAACGGGTATGGGATGTTGGTCCATGGGTTTACCAATGTTTAGGCCCATTTTGTAATGTATAAATCTATAGCTATGCAATGTAAGAAAGGGAGAAGATGATAAGTGCTAAAGTTATATCTATGTGATTGCAAAGGCTTTGTGCATACTATGTGTTAAGAATTGCAGAGCTAAGTGCAAGTGTTTGTAAGAAGGCTTTGTGCTTAAACCTAGCTTGGGTAAGGAGGATCTAGTGGGGTGCGCATAGATATCCTTTCCTATGTGGAGTGGGTTCCTATAGCTCTGTGCTTGTAGAATATTGAGAGAAGATAATAAAGAAGAGAAGATTTCATGGACGTAGCCCCATGTTGGGGGTGAACCATGTATATCTTGTGTTATGGTTGCTTTGCGCATTATGGTTATAGGTAATTGATGTGATGTATGCTTAGTGCAATGATATATGTTATACGCAACTGATATGATAGCTTAGTTCTTAGTAATGTGAATGAATGCTATATCTGATCTATTTCTATGTGCTAAGTGTTGGATGTATTAGATCTTGTTGAATACTGCGCTGATATGTAACTAGGATTTCAATTTGTGATGTGAATAAGGGTTAAATATTGATTAATGTTAATTTCTAAGTTCTCGGTTAAGTGTTGTAATCATAGATATTTTTCCCAGCTAGTTTGCAGACATTCAATTTCTGCAACCACCCCTGCCTCTACCTCGAGTGAGACTTCATCTGCTTTGCAGGTGTTGCCGAAAGGGTCGGTAGTTAGGGTTTTTTTGGTGCGTTGTTGAAGCATTGAACCATGGGTCTTCCCCTGTGCCAACAAATGGTTCCGTTGTTGGGACCTGAAACTGTGATTGTTGGGAACTAATGAAAATAAAGCTTTGTGCATAGATTTGCTACTTTAGTGTGCAATATTCTACTTGACTTGTGAAGCTCTGTGCTAAGAAAAGGAAGTCCGATATGAAGAAAAGAGGTAAGATATTGAAGATTTGTGCTATGAGAAAGGTAAGATAAGTGAATTTTTGTTTTGAAAGTATGGATCTAGGTATGTTTGATAAATTTTGTCCTAGTCTGAAAACTAGGGCACAGTTAGAAGAAAGAAGATTTGGTATAAATAGATCTAATAGAAGCAATGAAAGATATGTTATTCCTATGCATAGAAAGAATGTTTGGACTAATAAATGGATGTAGGATCCTGGAAAGAATTTTTTATAGGTTATTTATTGTGATCCTAATGCACAGTACAGGAAAGGTTGGGATCATTTAAGAGAAAGAGAGGATTAACCCTTCGTTACAGTTGTATAAGACCGGGACATCTTGCTAAGGAATGCCTTGGTAGAAGACCTAGTTGTCTTTGTTGTAAAGCTATGGACCATGAAGTTTTGGATTGTCCTAGAATGATTGCTAAAGTTGAAAAGATGAATATGAAACAAGAAAACTATGAGATAGGCCAAGAAACTACGGATATGATAGAACCCCGGAAAGAATCAGAGACTGTATTACTATAGATGAAAGAAACCTTGAATGATCACAAAAATATCAACTTATCAGAGATCTTAAAAGAGAATGAGTACATAGAAACAAGAATAGGAGACTTCGACATAGACTGTGTCCTGGATAAGGAAACACGGGTGAATATCATGACATAAAGAACTTGGGAAATTTTGGGAAAGCCTGCTATGGTTCTTTCATTAGGAGGAATACGACTATTTAGAGGAAAGCTGATAACCCTATGTGTAAGACATACCCTGACAACTATGAGTGCTCATGGCACTTTGACAGAAGAAGAATTTGAGATCATTAAGTTTGTTGAGAACATCGCCCCATTTGCTATCTTTCTAGGAAAAACTTGGATTGATAAAGATCAGATAAGAAGGAAACAAGAAGAGGAGGATATAGAACATAAAAAGCAAGAACTAAGAGATTTCATGGCTAGGATAATAACACACTTACTGGAAGAACAAGAGAATCAGTCGAAGCTACTAAGGACCAAATATATGGACATCAAAGTTGAAAGGACATAGGAAGACTGGAGACACTTGTCTGTACAAGAGAGTAGAGAACCTACCCAAAAAAGAGAAGAAGTATTACCCTTGAACCCTATGAAAGACCCTCCATAGTGCGAAGTTATCATGCCAAGAGGAGATAAGAACAAAAATGGAAAGAAGAAACTAGTAATTCAGATCACAAGAAGGAAGGCCAGAAAGCTCAGTAAGAAGAGATCGAAGTTAAAAAAATTGCAAGTTCTGGAGAATACTTCGCAGAAGGAAGGTTTCCAGAACTCGAACTTCGTCGGAATATCAGTACAACATAGATTGCCACTTCACCATGACAAACAAATATGACCACTAGAGGCAATATGACCATTCAATCGATGCTCCCGAATGGTTAGGAAAGTAGTTATGGCCTGAAAGTTTTCCATTGGACTGTTGGGACCACACCATAATGTATGGAATTGCATTGAATAAGGCTTTGTGACCCATTGAAAGAAACTGTTATGAAAATATCTATTTATCCCATTGAGCGTTGCACTGAGAACACTTTTTCCAATTGTGATTATCTGATCCCACAAAGAGCTATTTGATTTCATGCAGTGATCATTGAGACCTTGCCATCCATTCTGTTACATTGAGTATTGTTCACCAACTTGAGATATCAGATCTCGAGTGTGCATGTAAGACGCAATTATCACTGTAGAAAAAGTCGTCAAAGAGATTCTAATAGACCTCATGACTGAGAAGGATATTTCTGCAGGCATCGAAGCCTCATTGACGCGAGGAGCACAAGCCTCCCCATCAACTGCTCGTGGATCTGAACCATCCCGAGCTGCAACCGAGAAAAGAACCAAGCATCGTGATGACTTGGCGAATGCAAAGCTAATTCCATCCATCCTACCTGACTACATCCCACCCTTGGCTGGTGTGGTGAGTCATGACAGTGTCTTGAGGGACTTCTACTACACAGTCATCACTGCGTACCTCCCGAAGAGAATACAAGCAGTTAGACCGCAGTTGGAGAGGATTCCAACCTTGAATATTAGTGAATATAAACTAGGAGACTGCAAGACCTATGGCATGCTCGAACCTCACAAATATTTGACCAAGACAAAGGGGAAGAATTCAAATATAATCCCCCAACCGTGGACTATGGACATCACGAGGTCCACTGTCTTGAACATGATGAAGACACCACATTTTGGAATGCATGAGGAGGTTAACGCATGCATTAAAATCCTGCTATCATGCTTCCATGCTGGGTATCTATGGTTAGACAAACACATCACCGTCGATCCGGTGCTAATCCATAGGATCACCAGATTGAGCATGCAAGGACCAGACCCGCAAGACTTTTATCCAAGGAAGGATGCAGACTGCACCCTAGCACAAAAGCTTAAAGACACCTACGTTGATGTAGATAAAGGGACGTGAGGCTACAAGGTATCCTCCATTCAGAATGGTACAGTGTGCCTTTCTTTCCAATTGATTGTTGGTAAGATAGTTCGAAAGAACAGACCCACGCAGGTCACAGGGTTTGTCATTGACCTTGGAGGAAAATGCATGGAAGGACTACAGATGAATTGGGCCAGATACCTAGTCAATCAATTAGAACTGGACTGTCACGAAGCTCATGATCAGGGCTATGAGTTCCATTTTAGCTGGCTGTTGATCCTCATCGCATTCACCACTTGGGAGATGCCGGAAGGTGTGACCTTCCTTGACATTGAACCATTTGATCCATTAGCTACGAAGTTTAGCACGCTCTGATATTCAAGTGATATGGGGAAACAATGGTAGTCAAATGCAGTATTCCATACCTACTACCTGCAGCTGAAGAGGGATATTGAGTCTTTCCCTTGTATGATGCTGAACACCCTGGACAGGTTCAGCTCACTTATGAATTTCCACGCAGATAGGCATTTTATTTATATTACTGCGTGCACAAATGAAAGTAAAGAAGAGCTTCAGTCCTACTACAAGCTCACAGCGGAGGACCTGGAAGAAATCACTAAGGAATGGCCCGCATAGTTCCTTGTACCAGTTGACCAGGCATAACTGTCCAACCCCAACCTCATTGAAAGTCTGGTGGTTACTCGTGAAGAGTATGATGCACCCAGCAGTAGCAGGAAGAAAAATAAGGAAGATGTACATGAAATACACATCATATCAGAAGAGACTGCATCAGATTCACCTAGCAGAGGAGGAGATGACAAAGTGGACAAAGAAGATAAAGAAGGAGAAGAAGACAAGCAGAAGTAGGGCGAAGTAACACCGACTAGGAACCCTCTTGAAGAGGCAGAGACATCCAAGAAAAGAAAGGTTTCCCCAACGAAACCTACTTCGCAGAAGAATTCCAAAGAGAGTAAGCCGAAGCTACAGAATGTACTCATGGTCGATGACTTTGACTTCAATATCACAGTTGTATCAGATGCCTTAGAAGATATTTTGCAGAGAACTGAAGCCAAAAAAGAAACCATGTATGAAAGGATTAAAGCAGAGCCAAGAGGAGTAAAACAAGCTCTTCACTCCAGCCGTGCAGTGTCCACTGCACCCCCACCACTAGAAGAACCAAAGTTGGGACATGATCGCACCCAACTCCACAAAATAGATGATGCGACTGAAGCTCACCTTTATTGCGTGCAGGAAGAAAAATAATAGGCCACAATGGAAATGAAGAAATCACAAGAGAAAATCATAGAGAAACACCGAGTTGCGCAACAAGAGAAGGACGACCTCCAAATGAATTTCAAAGAAGATAGAGTGCAGATCCAGCGGGAGAAATAACAACTTCTCACAGGGCAGGTTGGAGTTGAAGAAGCAGTCCATATAACACTTTGCTTTGTGACAGGCTTAGAGAAAATGGAGGAAGACCCGGTGAAGAATCAAATGGCGAAGCTTGTTGAATCCATTCAGTAGCTTCAATAGAGAATAGCAGAACTGTAGCTACAAATAGTACCAAGCACTTTGTAGGAAGTGTGATACCATAGAGAAGAAACTACCTGGAGCATAGTTTAAAGGATCAAATCATTAGCCGTGGAATGTAAAAAAAAAGCAGTCGCAGTGCGCAAAATTATGAGCCCCGTACCGAGGACCCTGGACTAAAGACACTGGAGTCGCAACTCTAGGAAGAAAAGTAGCAAGAAACAATAATAAAAGCGTAGTTAAATCCCTTGTCAACAGTCAAGCGAATGAAAATATCCCAAGAACAGTGCATGGCTCAACAACAGGTCCATGCCATACAAAGCAATGTCATGGAAGTGACTCAGAAGCTCCATTCAATCTAGGATGCAACTTGCCTACGTTTTGAGGATATTGAAGGTCGAGGAGTAGAGCTAGAACAAGTAGTCACTTCGGTAGAAAAACACTTAGAGGGACCTGTGAACGAGTAGTTATTCAAGAGTTCATCAAGCAAGAGGCCTTAGAAAAGTAGCAGGTTAAAGCAGCTCGAGCCAAGCTCAAGGATTTTGAGGTAGATTTACCCAGACCAGTGTGACTCGGGACGAGTCACAGGTGAGTGTTGGGGGCATGTTGTCACTTGACCAAGTTTTGGAGATCCTTGTTCATGTTTGACCTTTTTTGGTACTTCGACAGGCTAGTCAAAGGTGGAGCGCAAGTTGAAGCGGAGATTGCTGGATCTCGACCCCTTTTAAGGCATCTTTGGGATTAAGGTTTATGTAATGGGTATGGGATGTTGGCCCATGGGTTTACACATGTTTAGGACCATTTTGTAATGTATAAATAGATATCTAGGCAATGCAAGAAAGGGATAAGATGCTAAGTGCTAGAGTTCTATATATGTGATTGCAAAGGATTTGTGCATACTATGTTTTAAGACTTGCAGAGCTAAGTGCTAGTGATTGTAATAAGGATTTGTGCTTAAACCTAGCTCAGGGAAGGAGGATCTGGTAGGGTGCGCATAGATCTCCTGTCCTATGTGGAGTGGGTTCCTATGGCTCTGTGCTTGAAGAATATTGAGAGAAGATAATAAAGAAGAGAAGAGTTGGTGGACATAGCCCCACGCTGGGGGTCAACCATGTATATCCTGTGTTATGGTTGCTTTGTGCATTATGGTTATATGTTATTGATGTGATGTATTCTTAGTGCAATGATATATGTTATATGAAACTAATATGATAGCTTAGTGCTTAGTAATGTGAATGAATGCTATATCTGATCTATTTCTATGTGCTAAGTGATGGATGTATTAGATCTTGTTGAATATTGCGCTGCTCTGTAACTGGGATTTCAATCTGTGATGTGAATAAGGGTTAAATACTGATGAACGTTAATTTCTAAGTCCTCAATTAAGTGTTGTAATAACATATCCGTGTCCCAACTAGATTGCAGACATTCAAGTCCTGTAGCCACCCCTGCCTCTACCTCAAGTGAGACTTCATCTGCTTCACAGCCTACAGGTCTTACCGAAAGGGTCGGTAGTTAGGTTTTTGTTGGTGCGCTATTGAAGCGTTGAACCCTTGGTCTTCCCCTATGACAGCAAGTTCATATAGCTATACAACTAACGTGGTAGGGTGCATTGGCATGATAACATGGATAGGTTGATGACAAGGAAAGTAGAGGTGGACAAGTCAGGGAGTGACACATGTCACCACTGCAAGGGTGAAATGTGGCACATCCATACGACTCATGGAAAACATTGCAAGTATAGTGGCATGTGACAGAGAAGACACATGGGAGATGTGGAAAAATGGTGTTTGGACGCATGGCATTGGTTTGGGTGAATGTGAAGGTGCCACGTGGCCCAATCATGGGCTTCCACATGGCACCCCTCTATTGGTTTATTATTTCAAAAAATTTTGTTTGAGGTCCATGGGGGTTGAACCCATGATGCCTATGGGAGGCTGAGACTTCGCGTAGGTTGGGCTAACAACCCTCCTACCTAGTGTTGCTTACCCCTATATGGTTTCGTTTGTATATATGTTTCAATATATGTTAAATGGGTGGAGTAAAGGCTTGGGGCTAGGCCCCAACCCCCGACAACTACCATGCAACCATTGTAAGGTGACCACGACCCTACTTTGTTGTGTGATGGCACGAAGTTTGTGGGATATAGCCTCTAGTTTTGGGCACTACCATATAACACGCCATATGACCTGGACTTTTCTGTTGATTCTTCATGCGGATTGTTAAAGTGGTTAGCCCCCGATCCCGTGTGTGTGCAGATATGACCGGTGGGTTATCATTTTAGTGAGGTTATATAGAGGTTATCCCCAGTGGCTGGGCTAGCCCATTGACGAAGGGCTTAACCATGAGCTAAACAGTCATAGGGTCAGTTACTTGTTAGAGCACATGGAGCATATCCTGAGGGCCTTATGGCCACTGCATATAACCAGGAGCCAGGAGATCAAGGGGGCGAAAGCATAATTGCTAGAGCCTGGACACATGGAGCATGCCAAGTGACCAGGAGCTAGCTAAAAAGGGGTTGCACCCTGATTATATGCCATTTTGTGGGTTTATTACTATATAATATGGTTTTTATTGATTTTTTTGCCTGATATTGGGAGATTTTGGTCATTGTTGGGGGATATTGGGCCCTTTTKTAGGCCAGATATTGGGGAGAAGTTGGGAGTTTGTTACAAAATTCAGTATTATATAAAAAATAGGCCCTTGAATCCATGGGGAGGTTCAGAACATGTTTATGCTGAATATTTTCCAAGCCAAAGCCATTTTTATTCAGGGAAGCCATTGAGGAGAGCACCTTTGTGGGCCATTTCTGGGAGCTTCGGTCATCCTTTTTCAATGCCGTTAGTTTTTTTGGGTTCTTGAGATATGGTATAACAAGACCAGATCATTTTGTAACCTTTTTGGCACTATCATGAGGTATTTTTAAAACTTCAAACAAAAATAAGAAATCCTCACCCACTGAGACAAAGGCCCGTAGACATAGGTGAGATTGTCGAACTTCGTTATCCCTTTGGTGTTTTATGGTTTGTTGTTCTTCATGATTATGTTCAGATATGTATATTGCTTTGTGGTTGTCCATTTCTTCTATAATTATTCCTCTTTCATCATTTTCCTAAATGTTACTTTAACTCATGCAAAATAACTTAACCTCTATCATTTAAAAGATCTTTTCGGATCAAGTGGTATCAGATCTAGTTGACGTTTGGGTTTTGAGTTTGCATTATTATTAGGAAAAAGTTGAATCATGGTGAAGGAGAGCTTGTTGAAGAGAATCCATTGACTATATTGAGAAAGACAACTTCTCAAAGTGAGAATATGGCATCGAAAGAGGGACTTTCTCATGATGAGAAAGAGTGTCGAAAAAATTTCTTCGCGGTGTTGGAGATGATGAGGGTTTTGTATGAAGATTACTTGGAACAGAAGAGGTCGAATATAGGTGAATCTTCAAAGGTCAAAAGTGAATAAGGAGAGGATCCTCCTCAAATTCCTCCTTCACCTCCTTCTTCTCCATCATCTTCTTATTCTTCAAGTTCAAGTTCTAAAAGCACCGTAAGAAAACATGTCCATAAACATAAACATGATATGCCTATACTTAAGCTTGATGTAAAATTTGAATTATTCATGTATGATGGTGAAGTTAATGCAAAGAGACTTGATAATTGGGTCATAAAGATGGAGGTTTATTGCAGTGTGCAACAAATCAAAGATGAGGCCACTCAAATCAAGTTGGCATTGCTTAGAGTTGCAAGCACAACACTCATCTAGTGGAAAAGCAAGTTGAAAAATGGCACGCAACAAGTGGGTAATGTATTTCCATCATGGAAAGTTTTTGTTTCTACACTTAGAAATAAATTCTATTCTTTGGGTTATAAAGAAAAATCTTTAATTGAATGGCAAGGTCTTAAACTAAGAAAAGGATAAACACTACAAGAATACACATATGGTTTTTGTAAGAGGGCATTGATGTTAGATATTCCTTTACATAGCCAAGAAACTATTATGAAGTATATATGAGGTTTACTTGCACATATTCGTAACATTGTATTCATGTTTGGACCTACTAATATTGATGGGGTTTATGTTCAAGCAACATACATTGAAGTGGGGAAAACAGGGGTTAGTGTATCAGGGGAATTGTCTTCAAGGAAAGAGGACAAAAGGAAGTGGAATGGAAAGAAGGCAAATTGAGTGGCAAGAAAGGTAGAGAAACCCTCTTGTAAGAATTGCAAGAAAGAGGGGCATGATGAGAACCATGTTGGAAATGTTTAACAGGTAGCATATGCTTGTCATTGATGGCAAGTACAACAATGAAGATGGCATGGGTGCAGGAAGAATGGACAAAGGATTGTTGGCATGTTTTACAGGCGGCATAGACTTGTCATTGATGGCAAGTACAGTAGTGATAATGGCTTAAGTACAAAAGTGAAGATGGAAGGTTCATAGAGGTGATTGATCGAAAGCAGACGAAGGAATCCTTTAAGGATTCGAGGAGAATAAGCTCAGGAGGAATAGCATTCTTATACGCACAGGAAAGAGACCGAGAGCCGTCGGATCTCATTCGGAAATCCCGACAGCTATTGGATCGGGAGAAGCTGCACATATGTTAAGTGCAGGAGTTGGCGTGCAGAAGAAGTGATCTGTGCCATCATATTGGAAGCAGATACCCGACAACCGTCATATTTGCAGAAGTTGCGAGAGAGATAAGCCATCGGAGAATCGAGAATCGGGGATCGGGACTTTGAAATGTCCAATTCACTCAACAACAAAAACCTCGAAATCACGATATGCAATTTCACGATGTAGTGACAGCCGTTGGATAAAAAGTAATCTGGACCATCTATTCATGTGGACGCGTGGCAGCCGTTAAAGCCAAGGTGA
>JASDQU010411657.1:0-10459 GCA_032191745.1 Picea mariana | reverse complement strand
GTGGCAAGAAAGAGACCAAGCAGTGCCAGATTTCACAAATATCTTCCATACCTTGCGCACCAAGTTGGGTATCAAAGATTCAGAGTGACATCTGGTGCTCAAGTATCACGGTGCTTTGGATAGATACATCCAAACTAAAATGGAATTTTTGGACATCTCATCCTTGGGCACGGCCTACCGATATGCCGTCAAAATCGAGCATAATCTCAAGCAAAAGACATGGCAATTTGGGCCTAGGAACCCCTCACAATAAAATCCAGGAAAGGGCGGCCCCAACCCACTGAACAAACGACATAGCAAAGATGGACAATATCAGGACAACTAGTCCAAGACACAAGCAAAGACACTGGAAACACAAAGAAAGATACCAGGAAGTGGTGTGGCTTCCATAAGAGCCCTTGGCATAACACTGTTGACTGTCGCTCAAAAAAGTCACTAGTGACCGAAGTGAAATCCTCTGAATCAGATGCAGATTATGAATCTGAGCCAGAACCAGAAAGGGGAAGATAGATCATTGATGCGGAACCCAGTGCCACCGTTGCTACCACCAAGCTCTAGCCTGGTGAACTAGACGAGCCAGAAGAAGGAGAGTGCCTCTTCCATTCATAGATGTGGGTAAAAGGCACCCCGCAACACTTCATCATTGATAGCAGTAGCCAGAAGAACCTCATCTCAGCAGAGGTCATCAAGCAGTTGGCCCTTCCAACAACGCCACAACCACAACTATACACCATTGGATGGCTCCGCCAAGGAAGCGATCTTCATGTCAGCCAACAATGCCAAATGTCATACGACATCAAGCCCTTCAAAGATGAGGTATTGTGTGATGTTGCTCCTCTCAAAGTTTGTGATGTTCTTTTGGGCCAACCTTATTTATGGAAATGTCATGCCATATTNTTATTATTACTTTGAACATGAAATTGTACAGGATACCCGAGGCAGTCCCACCTAGTGCTATTTCCTTGATCTCTGCTAAGAAATGCAGGAAGGTCATCTCTCAGACAAGGAACTTTGTCTTCTTCGTGATTCACTCTCAGAATAAGAGAAATATCATAGCCACTTCTAGGGTCTCTGCGACCAACCTCTCCACACAACAGAAGACATTAGATAAGGGCGTGGAAGAATACTCGAGTATCTTCTCCTCACCTACAGGGGTACCTCTGCATTGTCAGGTCAAGCACCCCATCGATCTGACCCCCGACGCACCACTACCCAATGGGCCAATCTATCGTCGCTCTTTGTTAGAGAATGAGGAGATCAAGTAATAGATCCAGGAACTTCTCCACAAGGGGCACATCCACCCCAGCTCATCACCTTGCGGGAGCCCAATCGTGTTGGTACAGAAGAAAAATGGGACCTGGAGTCTCTGTATTGATTACCAGGCTCTGAATAAAATCACAGTCAGACACTGGTACCTGATTCCCCGAATCGATGACCTCCTTGATCAACTCATGGGGGCCAAATACTTCAGTAATATTGATCTGAAGTCTGGCTACCACCAAGTCCCGATAGAACAGACAGATGTATGGAAGACCGCCTTCAAGTCAAACAAAGGCCTTTTTGAATGGTTGGTCATGCCCTTTGGTTTGACAAATGCTCCAACCACTTTCATGAGGATGATGGATGATATCCTACGACCATGCACCAATACATTTGTAGTGGTGTATCTGGAGTACATTCTAATTTACAGCAAGACTTGGGTCGAACACTTGCAGCATATTCAACAAGTTCTGCACACCCTGTGACAGCACAAGCTATACGCCAACTTGGAAAAATTCTCCTTCGGCATCGACATGGTCCATTATCTGGGCTACATCATCGATCAGCATGGCATACATGTGGATCCAACCAAGATCCAAGTCATCCGTGACTGGCCAGCCCCAACAACAATCACTGAGCTTCGGAGCTTCTTGGGCCTTGCCAATTTCTACTGCAGGTTCGTGTTGGGTTTCGCCCATATTGCATGGGCCCTCAGCCAAATAAATAGAGGTGGTGGTAAGGTGAAATTTGCATGGTCCCAATCCCAGCAACAAGCATTTGATGACTTGAAGCAGCGCTTGTTCTCAGCCCCGGTACTTTCACTACCAAGCCTGCAACATCATTTTGAGATCGAGACAGATGCTTCAGACTATGCTGTGGGTGTCGTTCTCACTCAACACAACCACCCCATGGCCTATCATAGTGAGACACTATCAGANCTCCATTGTGAAAGCATGCCACTAGTGGAGACATTACATTCTTGGGAAGGAGACAGTCATCCACACTAATCATAAGCCACTGTAATTCATGCAGACACAGGGAAAATTGTAGAATGACCGCCATCAAAAGTGGTCCACATACTTGCAGCAATTCCACCTCAACATCAAGTATAAAACAAGAAGCACCAATCACGTCGTTGATTGCCTCAATAGACTTCCAGTCACAACACTCACCACGGTGCTAGACTCTTGCAGCCATGAGACACCTGGATGGCCCCAACTCTATGAGACAGATCCTGACTTCACCACCACCTACCAAATGTTGGGTGAAAATGTAGTTGTCGATAATTTCCATATTCACGATGGGTTGTTGTGTCATCTAGGCCATATCTATATTCCATCAAGTGAGTAAGCGAATATGATCTGGGAAGTTCACTACAGTCGGGTGGTAGGACACTTTGGCATCGAAAAGACAATGGTGATGCTACAGAAACATTTCTACTAGCCGAAACTTTGACACGAGGTCTGCCTCCACTATTGCCAAACTGGCCTCTAAGAGACAGGGCCTGTACACCCCTCTTCCCATTCCTGACAGGCCATGGGAATCCATCTCAATGGACTACATGTCGGGCCTCCCATCCACCAAGTGGGGAAATGACTATGTTTTTGTGGTTGTTGATCGCTTTTCTAAGATGATGATTTTGGTTGCCTGCAAGAAGAGCATCACAGCAAAGGATGCTCCCAAGATCTTCTTTGAACGAGTCTGGGTACATTTTGGAATCCCACAAACCATTGTCTCATATCGGGATAGTCAATTTCTCATCGCATTCTGGTCAAGCCTCTGGTCACTGCTTGACACCAAGATCACCAAATCCATGGCCTTTCACCCCTAGACAGATGGTCAAACTGAGGTTGTAAATCGAATGATTGTGCATATCCTTCACATGTATAATTCAAAGCACCCTCCCACATGGGATGAGAGCCTTCCCTATGTTTAGCATTGCTACAACCAAGCCCTGCATAGCTCAACCAGCCACAACCCCTTTCAAGTGGGGTTAGGATTCCAACCATTGGGTCCCNAAGATCACCAAATCCATGGCCTTTCACCCCCAAACAGATGGTCAAACTAAGGTTGTAAATCAAATGATTGTGCATATCCTTCACATGTATAATTCAAAGCCCCCCCCACATGGGATGAGAGCCTTCCCTATGTTTAGCATAGCTACAACCAAGCCCTGCATAGCTCAACCAGCCACAACCCCTTTCAAGTGGGGTTAGGATTCCAACCATTGGGTCCCCTAGATGTTGCACTTCCCCTTGCAGTCACCTTGACCAACTCATCTCCTGCTCCAACTAAAGCTGAAAAATCCACCTAGTTCATTGAGAGGATCCAGCACATCCACCAACAGGTTTAGGATATCCTACAGAAGTCCATCGACAAGTACAAACAACGCCATGATCAACATTGGGTGCCACATAAGTTTTAGGGGGGCAACAAATTTTCGTTTCACTTGTAGAAAGAATTCCTTACAGGACCTCATCAGATGCATATTATGACTTTGAGCCAGAACTAGAAAGGGGAAGATGGATCATTGACGTGGAACCCAGTGCCACCGTTGCTACCACAAAACTCCAGCCTGGTGAACCAGATGATCCAGAAGAAGGAGAGCACCTTTGCCATTCACAGATGTGGGTAAAAGGCACCCCACTACACTTCATTATTGATAGTGGTAGCCAGAAGAATCTCATCTCAGTAGAGGTCATCAAGCAGTTGGCCCTGCCAACAACGCTGCACCCACAACCGTACACCATTGGATGGCTATGCCAAGGAGGCGAACTCTGCATCATCCAACAGAACCTACTATCGTACGACATCAAGACCTTCAAAGACGAGGTATTGTGTGATGTTGCTCCTGTCAAAGTTTGTGATTTTCTTTTGGGCCAAACTTGTTTATGGAAACGTCATGCTGTATATGAGTCTAGGCCTCGTAGTGTTATTATTACTTTGAATAGGAAATTGTACAGGATACCCAAGGTAGTCCCACCTAGTGATATTTCCTTGATCTCTGCTAAGCAATGCAGGAAGGTCATCTCTCAGTCACGGAAGGTTGTCTTCTTGATTCTCTCTCAAAATAAGAGAAAGATCAAAGCCACATCTAGGGTCTCTGCGGCTAACCTCTCCACATAGCAAAAGCAAGTATATAAGGTCGTGGAAGAATACTCAGATATCTTCTCCTTGCCTACAGGGATACCTCTGTACTACCAGGTCAAGCACCCCATCGATTTGACCCCTGGTGCACCACTACCCAATGGACCAGTCTATCATCGCTCTTTGTTAGAGAATGAGGAGATCAAGTGACAGATCAAAGAACTACTCCATAAGGGGCACATTCACCCCAGCTCATCACCTTGCGGGAGCCCAATCATGCTGGTACAGAATAAATATGGGACCTGGTGACTCTGAATTGATTACCAAGCTTTGAATAAAATCACAGTCATACACCGGTACCCGATTCCTAGAATCGATGACCTCCTTGATCAACTCTTGGGGGTCAAATACTTCAGTAAGATTGATCTGAAGTCTGGCTACCACCAGGTCCCAATAGAATAGACAAATGTATGGAATACCACCTTCAAGTCAAAGGAAGGCCTTTTTGAATGGTTGGTCATGCCCTTTGGTTTAACAAATGCTTTAGCCACTTTCATGAGGATGATGGAATATATCCTATGACCATTCACCAATACTTTTGTAGTGGTGTATCTGGATGACATTCTAATTTACATCAATACTTGGAACGAGCACTTGCAGCATATTCAGCAGGTTCTGCACACCCTGCGACAGCACAAGCTATACGCCATCTTGTAAAAATGCTCCTTCGACATGGATAGGGTCCATTACCTAGGCTACATCATCGATCAACATGGCATACATGTGGATCTAGCCAAGATCCAATTCATCCATGACTGGTCATCCCCAACAACACTAACTAAGCTTCGGAGCTTCTTGGGCCTTGCCAATTTCTATCGCAGGTTCATGTTGGGTTTCTCCCATATTGCATGGGCCCTCAGCCAAATAAACAAGGGTGGTGGTAAGTTTAAATTTGTGTGGGGCCGGTCCCAACTACAAGCATTTGATGATTTGAAGCAACACTTGTGCTCAGCCCTAGTACTTTCACTACCAGACCTGCAACCTCCTTTTGAGATTGAGACAGATGCTTCAGACTATGCTGTGGGTGCCGTTCTCCCTCAACACAGCCACCCCATGGCCTATCATAGTGAGACACTATCAAATACTGTCTGTAAGTACCCTACTTATGATAACGAAATGTACTCCATTGTGCAAGCATGCAAATAGTGGAGACAGTCATCCACACTGATCATAAGCCACTGCAGTTTATGCAGACACATGTAAAATTGCAGAATGACCTCCATCAAAAGTGGTCCACATACTTGCAAAAAGTTCACCTCAACATCAAGTATAAAAACAAAAATTACTAATCGCATCGTTGATTTCCTCAAAAAACCGCCAGTCGGAGCACTCACCACGGTGCTAGAATCTTGCGGCTATGAGACATCTAGATGGCCCCAACTCTATGAGACAGACCCTGACTTCACCACCACCTACCAAATGTTGGGTGAAAATGCAGTTGTCGATAATTTCCATCTTTATGATGGTTTTTGTGTCGTCTGGACCATATCTGTGTTCCATCAAGTGAGAGAGCGAATATGATCTGGGAAGCTCACTACAGTTGGGTGGTAGGACACTTCAGCATCAAAAAGACAATGGAAATGCTACAAAAACATTTCTACTGGCCGAAAATTCGACAGGAGGTCAGCAAGTATATCAAGTCCTGCACTGCCTATGCTATTTCCAAACTGACCACTAAGAAACAGAGCCTGTACACCCCTCTTCCCACTCCTGACAGGCCATGGGAATCCATCTCAATGGACTACATGTCGGGCCTCCCATCCACCAAGCAGGGAAATGACTGTATTTTTGTGGTTGTTGATCGCTTTTCTAAGATGGAAATTCTGGTTGCCTGCAAGAAGAGCATCACAGCAGAGGCCACTGCCAAGCTCTTCTTTGAATGAATCTGGGTACATTTTGGAATCCCACAAACCATTGTCTCAGATCGGGATAGTCAATTCCTCATCGCATTTTGGTCGAGCCTCTGGTCACTGCTAGACACCAAGCTCACCAAATCCACGACCTTCCAACCCTAGACAAATGGCCAAACCGAGGTTGTAAATCGAATGATTGTGCATATCCTTCACATGTATAATTCAAAGCACCCTCTCACATGGGATGAGATCCTTCCCTATGTCTAGCATAGCTACAACCAAGCCCTGAATAGCTTAATTGGCCACAACCCCTTTCAAGTGGGGTTGGGATTCCAACCATTGGGTCCCCTAGATGTTGCAATTTCCCTTGCGGTCACCTCGACTAACTCATCTCCTACTCCAACTGAAGCTGACAAAGCTATCCAGTTCATTGAGTGGATCCAACACATCCACCAACAGGTTCAGGATATCCTACAAAAGTCCAATGACAAGTACAAACAATGCCATGATCAACATCAGGTGCCACATAAGTTTCAGGTGAGCGACAAAGTTTGGTTGCACTTGCAGAAAGAATGCCTTACAAGACCCCATTTGAAGCTTCTCCCACTCTATTATGGGTCATGCACTATCACCAAGGATGTGGGGGATAATGCTTTTGAGCTCAACATTCCTCCTTTCCTTGGCCTGCACACAGTGTTCAACGTGGATCTCCTTCGCCCTTTTTTCCCACCATTATTGGACACCTCAGAAGTAGAAGAACAACTGACACCAGCAAATCTCAACCCCAACTGCATACAACAGGCATCCAATGATCAGATTGTGGACAGACAGATCAAGGGCACTCAACAACAAAGGATCCAGCTTTATCGAGTCGTCAAAGTGGGGCAGCTCCTTCACCAAGGCAAGTGGCTCACCCGGGGCCAAGTTCAGCAGAAATTTCCTCATCTAATGGGGGACCTCAATGCAATGGAGACCATTGCTTCCTAAGAAGGGAGGATTGATCTAGATGGATATCGGTGGCCACCTACCTTTTCCAATTGGCTCAAAATAGTTTTCTGATAATTTTGGGGCCATTTTGAGGGCCTAAATGAAGGTTTTTTGAGATCGAGCTCCTCAATGATAGTCGAAGGTAGATTGAGCCTCCAAAATGAATCTCTTCGATGATACCTTTCCAACGTGCTATCACACTCCTAAAATGGAGATTGTATGCAAAAGTTACGACCCTGGGAAGTTGATGTACTAACTTACCCAAACGGGGCCCACGTGACTTTTGGTGCTTCATCTCCTAGGGTTAGGTTTTTGGATGTCTAGGGTTTTTGGAATTCTTGCTTATTGTAAAAAGGCCTTCAGATCCTCATTGTAACCTTCTTCTTCTGAATGTGCACTGCTGTCACATCTCTTCTCAGAGATAAGCCGCCACCATTCCAACAAGCTTGTTTCTGCTGCATTTTACAGTTTCATCTTATTTCATTATTGAATAGAAAACTAGTTTTACTATATCTTTGTTATTTTGTGTTAAGCACCTATTAATAATCTGTATTCATTTCTTTCTACTCATGAAATCCGGATCATTAAGAGGACATTCCTTGGATAGAAATAAAAATAAGTCTACAAGTGGGAGATCTAAATCTAGAGGTAGATATAAATATTTAGGAAAACATTAAGGAAATGATAGAAATGTGGTAAAACTGGGCATTATAGGAAGGATTGTAGATCTAAAAGTGTTGAGGGAGGGAAGGGATCTGATGATTTTCCATCCATAGAATGGAATACCTCCTCATAGGAAGGAGGGGATGTGTACTTGGCTTATTCAAGTACACATGTAGGATGTGATATATTGATGAATGATTTGAGTTCTTCTTTTCATATGACTTGCCATAGAGAATGGTATTTTTGTTGATTAAGGTTGGTTGTCATTGATGTCAACCCTTGAATAAATTTTGGTAGCGAATTCTGGTAGCACAAAGGTTTGGTTAATGGACCCAAGGTTGTTTCATGTATAATGGTATGAGTTTTGATATATTTGTAGGTAAGACTATTCTAGATGGATAGTGCTTGTCATTCCATTTCCGGTGGTATGTGGAATGTCACATAACTCCTCATGGTTTGAGTTATGGCCTTACGAAGTTGGAGGACCCTCATAGGTAGGCTTGAAGCCCCAAAAAATCAAAGAAGTCAAAGAGCTTGCAAAGAAGGAATTATTATTTAAATGGTAAAGAAAAGTTACAAAGTCAAGGAGGAATATTTAAATAGAGAACTTTCTAATTATGGAGAATAGTTAACCCTAAAAATTAGAAAAATAGGTTAAGTGGCCTAGAAATGGGTTAAGTGACCTAGAATTGGGTTAAGCGACTTAGAAGTGGGTTAACCCTAAAATAAGGAAAGTGGGCAAAGTGACCTAGAAGTTGCTTCTAAGGAAGCTACTTGGAGAGTATAAATAAGAGGCAAGGCTCTCTCATTTTATATCACACTTGAGCATATTGAATATCTATAGGTGACTGAGGTAACCAAAGGATATCTAAGCCGATTCTAAGAGGGAAGGTGAAGAAAATAAGGCCGGAATTCAAGGGAGGATAAATTCTTTTGATGATGCTTTCTAAGGTATGTTATTTACAGGTCATCTCACCATTTTCAAAATAACTTTTTTTCTAGAATGATTCAGACTGTGAAATTGATAGGACATTGAGGAAACATATCCAAGTATTTGTGATAAAAATTTCATATTATGGGTCATTTTATTTGTGGAGTTACACTCTGTGGAAAATAAGGTTTGTGGCTAGTCCTGAAACTAGTCTAAAACAGGTGTTTTGGGTAAAAACGTCATAACTTATTCATAAAAGATCCAAATTTAGTAAGAAAAAATGTGTTGGTTAGAGTGTAGTCTATAGTATTATTTTTAACATTTTTAGATCCATTCAACAAATATTCCGTGCAGGTAACTCTCTACAACGTCGCTCTCTAGAAGAAGCCAGAATTCAGCAAGGTATGCCATTTTTTCTAAAAATACTTTTCTGAGAGGTTCTAAGTAGTGACACCTAGATAAATTGCATAAAACAAAATGAAGAACATTGTATACTACTTTCATATATTTATTCATTACAGGTACATAGTTATGATTATTTCAAGTTAGGGTTGTTCACTAATCCCAAACTAGTCATGTGAGACTAAAGAAAAGTTTGATGAAAATGCTAGTCTCTTGTTGTGAAAGTTAAGGAAGGTTTGCATGTATGTGATCATCTACACCAGTTCTATTATAGAGTTAAAAATCATATTTGGATGATGAAATTGATGAGGGATTTTGGTTAAGGTACATGTTGGGTACATTGGTTGAGACATGTAGTTGATGAGTTGGCACATACATGGGGTGTATAGTTGATGATGTTGGTACATATTGATGAGTCATAATTGATGAGTAGTTGACACATGATTGGTGCATACTTGGTACATGGTTGGATGCACTTGTTTATGGTACATGTTGATTACAGGTTGTTTGGTACAGGTTGGTGCATGGTTGATGCACTTGTTTATGGTACAGGTTGATTACAGGTTGAGTTACGGGTTGATGCATGATTGATGCATGGTTCAGGTTTATTGGTACAGGTTTATAGTGGTATATCCCATAGTGATAGTGTGACAGTGGTTCCATCATTCTACTTCTACTTTAGGGTGGTTGGATGGGGCAAGGACAGGAGGTTGTAGCCACCTTCGGGTTGTAGTCGGAGAACATAGGGGGTTGTATCCTCCTTATGGTTGTACCCAGAGAATAGGGGAGTTGGAGCTTCCCTCAGTTTGTAGCCTAAGAAACAAGGGGGTTGGAGCCTCCTTCCAATTGCATCGGGAAAACAAAGGAATTTGGTGCTTCCAATGAAGGTAATTCTTCAAGACATATAAGAAAAAGCATTATGTGGTTTTCTCCCGCTTTGGGTTGCCACGTAAAACACTGGTGTACTGTGTATGTGTATGATTGTTCATTTGTTCATTGCTTATTTACTCTATAGTTATTGGATGATAATGTTACATTGATATAACACTTGGATTATATGGTTAAAAATGATTAAATTTTTCTATTACTAATTCACCCCCCCTCTCAGTAATCCAACAATTGGTATCAGAGCAGGTTCCTTCAGAAATCAGTTTAACCACTGAAAGGTAGATCATGGAGAGAAACAACTTGTATAAAAATGGAATACCACAATTCA
>JASDQU010411656.1:0-10459 GCA_032191745.1 Picea mariana | reverse complement strand
TCATTTAACCCTTACTCAAGGAGTTAAATCATATTTCCGCTTAAGTATAATCCAAAATAATTAATTAATAATCTTGTAATCAATTTAAGGTTATATCATATTTAATTATAATTTAGCTAGGGTTTCAGATTATTTATGAGATTATTTACAGGAATAAGAAAAGGGTCATTACATATTTGAGCTTGCCTTTGGTGGAGGACTAAAGTGGTGGAGTCCCTACTGGAAGGAACTTAGTTTCTCGATTTTGAATTGTGACGACATGGAAGTCTCTAACATTTTTAGTTATGTTGATCGTATATTAATAGAAATACTCTTTTCCGGTCTAATTGATATCTTGAAAATATTTAAATTATTATTCCATGGGTGTATTTTTCATGTTTATTAATGGATTATTCTATTGAATTCACTAACATAATTTATTATCACCATATGATTTTTTTTATTGGTTTTTGAGGACTAGTTGCAGGTATATTGCTTTGGGTCAAGTGCTCAACGATGGACTTCATCGAACGTCTAGACGAGTTAGGCCTATTATCTTGTCTTGCTAGCATATTTTTTTACATAGCATACTTGACAATAGAGTTAACTTATGCAGTCATTTTTGTCTGTTGTGGTTTACCCTAGCCATAGAGAGAATTTCCTTGTAACACTTGGTTTCTTGAAATCCAATTCTTTGACCACCTTACAGTAAATTATAATTTACTTTATGGCTTGTAATAGGGGAATTTTGACACATATATTCTTCAATTCATTTAAAATTTCAAATTCTGATCGAATCATTGGTCTCTCAATTGTTAATATTTCTAGATAAGGAGGGGCTTTTGTAATCTATGAAGATTCACTTTGGGGAAGTTTTTGTTCCTAGTCTTTAGGAATGATAACATCTTCCCACTTAGTGTCATCCATGGGTTGTTTGGGATTTTTATATTCTTCTTCTTCCCAGATGACTACTGAAGGCCTCTATCTATCCAAGACTTTTCCTGACCTTAGTTGAATCTCATGTTGTGGAACAAGATAAATAACATATGTCGGGAAGGTTTGTATCTCAACATTATGAAGAGGTTGAGTTGGTTTGTTATTTGGATAGGGAACGGGTTGTGTTGTTAATAATGTTGTTCTTGGGGAGATTGTATTTTGGTATTGCTGGAGTTGTTGTGGAATAGGAGGTAAATGTGGGGGAACAAAACCTAGAAAAATTTGTTGTATGTTTCATGGAAAATGTGGGTAAGGATGAGTGGGAATAGGAACAGGTGGAGCCTGAGTGTTTCCTTGGGCATGCCCTCCTCTCCATCCTTGTAGCCAAGGGTGGTGTGAATCATACCGTGGAGACTAGTTTTTCCAATTTGGTGAGTTCCACTATTGTGGTTGTTGATAATAAGGTGGAAATTGAGGTGGTAGATCTTGGTATGTAGGTTGACTCCTAGGCTCCCATGTCCTCCTAGGTGAATAAGAATATTCCCCATGATCCCCACTTCTGTAAATGGCTAATAAACTAGGAAGTGATGGGAATTTTTTAGTTGGGTGGTCTTCAGTGTAGAAGACACAAACTGAAATTTTGTCTAATTGATGTAGGCACACTCGCAAGCACATCCTCTTATAGGATATTTCTTCCCCTTATGGCCTGAAGAACTCTTAATTTTCTCTTCTATTACCTATCGAGATATCTGCACCCACATAATTCTCTCTCAGGATCTCCCTTTTCACTTATCAAGAGATCGGACTTTGCGCTATCGCGAGGTCATTGGTCGAGTGTTTTAGATTCTCAAAACCTTGAACCCCAACAATAGTCAACGCTGACCTTCTCTCTCTTATCAGGGTTTCCTCTATCATGATTTCTCTACTCGTGATATCAAACAACCTGTATCCTTGACTTCCGATACCCGATACGCCGAAACTCTGACGTATGCATGAGTTGACTATTCAACAGTCCCATCACCTCTATCAAGATTTTGGACTTCATGGGATCGCGAATCCTAATGCATATGTTTTGACCCTTTGATTCCCACGATCTCACGAATGTCGATTTCCCGATATGCCTTTTGCTTCAGGGAATTTCTTGAAGGCTTTGATCCTGGCCGCGCATCCTCAAGGATGGACGGTTCTCGCTGCTCCTCACTACTTCACAATTCGTGATTTCAAATGCTCCGGTTTCCTTGTCTTCAGAATTCACGAAACACCGAATCCTGATATGTCTATTTGGCTTCCCTGTCGGGATTTTCCCTGATAGCTTCGATTTTTGCCATGTGTCCTCTAGAGATGAATAGTCCTGATATGCTCTCAGGCCCCTGCGACTTCATTCCTCGATGCCTCATTCTGACAAGATAACGTCACATGGGTCCCACATGGAGCTCTCCTCTTTTCGGAGAATCGAAATTCACGATTCCATGTTGTAAGAGTATCCTGTCCTCAGGACCCCCCGATACGTCGAAACTCGACTTCGTCATATCTTCTGACACATGTCCTAATGATGGATGGTTCAGATCGAAACTTGAACTTCACCTAAATGCAAAGTCTACCCACTTCACTTGTAGGAACTCTGATGATCAAGTCCCAGATGCCTTCTCAGGGTTTCCACTCTGCTCATGAGGATTTAAACCCTACGTAAATCCTATCAAATGGATGGTTGACAACCAATTATTTGATGATCCAACGACTCACGATCCCTAGAGCTTGATCTCCATATTTTAGCCATAACCTCCCCACTTATTTACCAGATCAGACGGCTGGTGGGATTTCGCAAATCCACTCCACAAGATCCTGACCGTCTGTTCTCTCCTCCTCAATACATTCATGAAGTGAACCAAGGACTTTTTCCTGGACTTAATCACCTATGACACAAAACTTCGTCACCTTGAGTCACTTGATATGCTCCAACTCCTTATGCTACCTTAAATAGCTTCAAAGTATTTATCCCTCCTGAGATTTCTCATGACTCTGAGTCTTAGAGAAGATTCTTGCGTGCACTCCTTGTGGCAACTCTCAGAAACTTCCAAGTGTTGAATACCTTCGACTCTATGCACACCTGCAATAGTAGTCTTCCAAATTCTTGCTCAGGTTTGCAACCCTGAGGCTTTCCCTAGCTTACGCACTCCTTGCATGGCTCTTGTGCCCCAAATGCACTTTTGGTTGAATGAGGACAAAAGTTAAACTATCTAAGCCTTCTATCAACGCACTCCTTGTGGACACCTTCAACTGCAATCCTTACAAGAATTCTTTCTCATATAGAGAAAAAGTTGAACTCATTCCACTTCCTCTCAGACTTCAGTCTCAACACATAAAATCATATACACAACATAACAGCAAATGCATAACAGGAAGAAAACATCTATGAGCATATCAATCAAATTACATACACAGAGAATAACACGACACCATGAATTTGAATCAATTTTCTTCTATTAATTCAAGACCTGTACATGGGTGTTCTTACACAGTTCTCTGCTTGCTCTGGCTCTTTCTCCTCCAGAATTATCTTACAATGCACAATGAGGGTGTCTATATCCTGTTTCCCTCTTTCGCTCTCAAACTATCTAATCTAGAATTAAAATCCTATCTACCTACATTAACTATATTAAATGCCTCCTACCTACTAAGGACGAGAGCATATGGCTCAAGGTCCGATAACATTATACAAGTGCACTTCATTAAATTTCCACATTTATGTTCGCGCATAAGCTCCAAGGTAAATTTCAAAATTTGTGTTGGCGCTTGTCCAACTATCTCTTGCCTTACACGCTGGCTCGCTTGATGTGGGAGATGCTCCTGCATCACTAATGGGCACTCCCTTGAGGAATGCTACCTCCTGCACCTTGGAAAAAATATGCACATTGTTGCATTCTCCTCCTCATGTTTCTTCTTGATATTTAGGGTGTCCAACTAGGAACCTATTGTACTTAGGATATCGGTTTTGAAGTTCTCCAAATGGGTTTCCTATCTTTACACTTCTAATATTAGCTAAACTAATTGTTTTTAGGTTTCTGCTGTAAGGATATTGAACACTCTTCCCAGTTTTGGCCCTACTCCTCGAGTAATTTCTACACATTTCACATATTTTAGTGAATGGTTTATGGGATATGTCACCTAATTCCATCATGTTAAGTGTGTCTATATATTCTTCCAAAATTCCTTTAAGGAAAAGAATCTCGATTGCATAATATGGAAGGTCGTGGTATTTCAATTTTTGTGAGGTATAAGAAAATTGTTCCATGTAATCTTCGAGACTCTCATCCTCTAACTGTTGAATTTTAAAAATATCATTACGAGAATCCTTGGATTTGTAGTAGTCTAGGTATTTCTTAAGAAATATAGCTTTCATATCTTCCCAAAACATAATACTAGACTCTCCTAACCCCATGAACTGTCTTAGTGCAGAATCCTTGAGAGTGGTGGGAAAAAATTTTAATTTATGGGAATGTTGTAAGTAGTTGTAGCTTCTACACAAGATGTCAAACTCAAATAGGAAGGTGTTAGGAAAAAATATTGTCATTTAATTCCAGTGTAGTATTTTCCCAACCATTTAATTTGTCAATCCGAGGTTCATAGGATTACGAAGCACACACACTATATATGCAGGACTGAAGTAGAAGTAATCTAATCTAAATTGCTGAAATGAAACTAATCTAGGAAAGAAGGAAAAATTAATCTAGAAAAGCAGGAAATTGCATAAAGGAAAAGAAATACAACATGTGAAGAGTTAACGACAAATAACATATGTGAGCTCACACAATAAAGCTATATTGGATTACATAACAGTAATCAAATGACAATCATGAAAGCATAACAATGAAAGAATACGAATCAGAGCTAAGAATCCATTTCTCTTTTGAATCCTAATGACTACTCTGATTCTAATTACATCCTAATTGAATAATCTAATTCCCTCCTCAAGAAGAGAGAGCACTCTCTTTTATACATGAGAGCCTTGAAGATAAGATAACCATCTCATTATAACAGATCCACTATTCTCTCAACCTATTTTCCATTATTACAAAATATAATCCCTTTAAATCCTCACACATATCTCTCATATATCTTAGATAAGATATTCCAACCAAATCTCCATGATCTTCTCCTTTGGAATGGTCTTGAATTATCTTCTCAAATATTGAAATGGTGGAGGAAGTATTCGAGAAGTCCTTTGAATTGATTCTTCACATATTCCTACACATTACAAATCTCACACATATTTGAGATATATATGAAAACATGTTGATTTTCTAACATTTAATCACAAATTCCTTTTAAATACTAAATTGAATAAAGTGGATAACAATAAGGTGAAACCCAAGTATATTTATGAAAATGATATCATGAAAGGTTAATGGGGTGATGAAATGTGAAGAAGGATGATGGGAAAGGTGGATGAGAATAGGAAATTTCTGAGCCCCAATAGAAGGTATCTTGGTCTTCACTGCTTTTACCAAAAAAGGTGGGCAGTGCAAACAATGGAATGTTCTTTATGTTGACATTCTGTGTGGTATCCAAAATTGGAAACCCAAAGGTGGTTTCCATTTGGTTTCCAACTTCTTCTCCCTCATCGTGTCTAGCATGGATGTGATCCTCCTGATCATACATACTGATTTGATTCCCAAAGAGAGAATACCTGAATGATTTTATCCTTTAAGATAATAAAGTGTCCCAAGGTTCTTTTTGTTAAGCCCTAATATTGGCTCATTACCCCTTAATTGGGGCATATTAGATTGGTAATGTTATTTTATTTACATCGGCTTACCCCTTAATTGGGGCATATTATATTATTAATGTTATTTTATTTATGTCGGCTTTAGGCCATTAGTTGTAATTATACCTCCTAGTCTACTATATATACCAAGGAGACATTTTCATTTTGAATCATATTGTACTTGAACATTTAAGTGGGGTAAAGGGAGGTTTCCCCATCGAAGAGGATTATTATCTGAAATTATCTCTTTTTCAAGGCATTGAGTACTTTTCCTGAGGTTTTTCTATGCTATATTGATGTTTGGTTCTTAACATATGGTATCAGAGCTCAAGGTCTTGGGGTTTCGCTGCTACATTTGAGACACCGTGGAGTTTTCACTATAACATTTTTTCTACAATGTTTCAGAAGGAACATCTTGGAGGATATTTAAAAGAAAAATCAAGGTACGTTGGGTTCAAAATTCAGCTCCTGAGGCCTTATACTTTCATAGATACAGCCTGTACAAGATAGGGTTATGGAATCATCCTGAAATGAGTCATTGTGGAATTTTCTCTATACAAAATTTTATGTAACGTTTCAGACCCTGAATGCCAGAGGCCATTTATAGAAATTAGTAATGTATATGTGATAAAAATTTCAAATTCCCAGTCATCTTAAATTTGTAGATACACCTTGTGTAAGATAGGGTATCTGACTAGTGCTATTGACTAGTCTCAAGAAGGTGTTCCAGGTAAAACAATCATAACTTCTTCCTGGAGTATCCAAATTATGTGGGACTGGTTGTATTGGATCGTGGACAGTCTGTAGTATTTTGGGTGTGAGTTTCAGAATTTTATATTAATTATTTTGTGCGGGGCACACTATAAAAGTGAGATCTCCTGGAAAGGCCAAAAATTGGCAAGTTGTGGGGAAGTTACCATGAATTCAACTTGGCACATCCAATTTTCATTAGACCTGTGGCATTGTAGAGAAGAAATATTAGAGAATTACATAAGATAAAGTTTCATACCCAGAAGGGCCAAAAATTGGGAGATATAACAGAAGAAATATTGTCTAGCAGAACCACCTCAAAATCAAGGTTCAAAAGTGATACTTGGCCAACATGCCACCAAAAAAGGGAACTTCTACACCAAATCATACTCCAGAAAATCCTACTTGGACTCTTGACAAAGGTGAAGAAATGCATAGGCACATAAATGAACTACAAAATAAGATGGATTCAATGGAATCTAAGTTGGATACTAAGATCGATTCAATGGAATCTAAGTTGATGGATTCAATGGAAGCTAAGTTGGATACTAAGATGGATTCAATGGAAGCTAAGTTGGACACTAAGATAGATGGTTTAAAAGGGGAGATCATGGAAGTATTGAAAAATTTCATAACAGAGAAGACACCTAAAAGTGAAAATGCATCCCATGAAATTCATGATGTGGACACAAGGAAGGTGAATCAAGAATGGAGAAACTCCAACTTTGGTTTGAAGACCAACCACGTTCCTAAGATTGACACAAGGAAGTTTGATGGCAAGGACCCAATCACATGGATACTTCAGTTGGAACAATTATTTGATCTCCATAATATGCCACATACACAAAAGGTACGAATTGCTTCTTTATATGTAGAACCTAATTAATTTGTTTGGTATCGATGGCTTTGTTCTCGCAAATCACTCATCACTTGGACAATTTTCATGGAAGAAATGATAGCACACTATGAGGATACAAGGAGCAATACCTTCTTTAGCCAATTGATAAATCTCAAGCAAAAGGGTTCAATTACTGAGCACATTGAGAACTTCCAAAGATTGAATATAAAGGTAACTGATATTCCAGATGAGCACTTGATTGATGTATTCATAGGAACTTTAAAGGATAACATTCAATATGAGGTTCGCCTTTGGGAACCCAAATCATTGGAGAATGCATTTAAGGTGGCAAGAAATGTTGAAAGTAAAAATATGTCTATGGCTACTAGAAGGACCTATCCTAACATCTATAGAGAGAACAATGCTCCTTCTCCTAAAACACCTCAACCTACAAGGTTGACACCTCAAAAATTGGAGGAAAGGAAAGCAAAAGGTTTATGCTTTAATTGTGACAGCAAGCACAGTAAGGGACATAAGTGTGGTGAGAGGAAATTATTCTACATAGATTGTGAAGAGGAAGAAGAACAAGAACACGAACCATCTCAAGTTGAAAACGTAGAAGCAATTTCATCTGAAGAGTTGACTCCCATGATATCATGTAATGCATTGGATAGAATTAGCACTCCTCAAACCCTCAAGATCGAAGGATACATCAAAAATAAAAAGGTAATAGTCCAAATTGATTCTGGCAGTACTCATAATTTCATTCACTGTAAATTAGCCAAAGATCTCAATTGCTTTGTATATCCTGCGCCAGAGTTTCAAGTAATGATTGCAGATGGAGGAACTATCAATTTCTCAGGAAAATGCAATAAGATCAATATTACTATGGGGGAATATGTAATGAATAGTCCAATGATTGCTATACCCATGGGTGGTGTAGATGTTGTACTAGGAATCCAATGGTTACAATCATTAGGAACAAAGGCTTTTAATTTTCAAGAACTTTTCATGAAATTTTTATTGGAAGGAAAAGAAATTGAGTTGAGAGGTATCACATGGAAGATGGGTAAGGTGATAAGCTCTAATGGCATGACAAAATTATTGAAAAAGGGGCATCAAGGCATTATTGCACAACTATTCTCACTAGATGTTCAAACATCTAAGACATCTATTCCTCAAGATCTCCAAAGGATCATTGATAAGCATTCCAAAGTATTTGAAGATATTCCCAAAGGTCTCCCACCCACTCAAAATCATGATCATGAAATTCACCTAATTCCTGGGAGTGTTCCTCCTAACATCAAGCCATATAGATACCCTTATGCCCAAAAGAGTGAAATTGAGTGCATGGTTGAAGAAATGTTAGAGGCTGGCATTATTATCCCTAGCCAAAGTTCTTACTCTGCATCAGTGGTAATGGTATTCAAGAAAGATAGCTCATGGCGTATGTGTCCAGATTATAGAGAGCTCAACAAGATCACTATTAAATATAAGTTTCCCATTCCCGTGATTGATGAATTGTTAGATGAACTACATGGAGCAATCTATTTCACAAAATTGGATCTTCGTTCAGGGTATCTTCATATCAGAATGAAGGAAGAAGATATCCCAAAAACAACATTTCGAACTCATGAAGGCCATTATGAATTTTGTTCATGCCTTTTGGCCTTACAAATGCACCTTCCACATTCCAAGGGTTGATGAATTCCATTTTCAATCCCTTCCTTCGAAAATTTGTGTTAGTATTTTTTGATGATATACTAATCTATAGCAAATCTTGGGAGGATCATGTGCAACATGTGGACAATGTGCTACAACTACTAAAGGAGAAACAATTATATGCCAAACCATCCAAATGTTTCTTTGGAGTAAAAGAGGTAGAGTATTTGGGTCATATTGTATCTCATGAAGGTGTCAAGGTAGACCCTAACAAGATTAAGGCCATGATGGACTGGACGATTCCCAAAACATTTAAAAATCTTAGAGGATTTTTGGGTTTGACAGGTTACTACTACAAGTTTGTTCAGAACTATGGAAGAATAGCAGCACCTTTAACGACACTAACTAAGAAGGATGCATTTACATGGACTCCAGAGGAAACTAAAGATTTTGAACAACTTAAAGAGGTGATGTGTACAGCTCCTGTCTTGACCACTCCAGACTTCACAAAAACCTTTATTGTGGAATGTGATGCCTTGGGAAATGGAATTGGTGCTGTCCTAATGCAAGAAGGAAGGCCCCTGGCTTTTGAAAGTCGACCACTCAAGGGAAGGGACTTACAAAAACCCATTTATGAGAAGGAAATGATGGTAATACTACATTCATTGAGAAAATGGTGTCCTTACTTAATAGGTAGGCACTTAAAGGTCAAAACAGATCATGATAGTCTTAAATACTTCTTGGAACAAAGACTATCTTCAGAAGAACAACAAAAATGGGTAACCAAGATATTGGGCTATGATTTTGAAATCGTCTATAAAAAGGGGAAGCAAAATGTTGTGGCAGATGCACTCTCAATAAAGGATGAAGATGTTGAGGCCTTTCTTTGTGCTATCTCGATCATCCAACCCGATTGGATAATAGAAGCAAAGGATGAATGGAAAAATGATGAAAAAGTGTGGACTCTCATTCAAAGGTTGCAGCAGGATTCCAGTGCATTAGATACATTTACATGGAAAAATGATTCACTATGGCAAAAATATCGCTTATATTTATGTAAGAACTACCAACTCAAAAAAAAGGTACTATTGGAATTGCACACCTCTCCAGTAGGAGGAAACTTAGGATTTTTGAAAACCTACCATAGAGTCAAGAAGGATTTTTTTTGGGATGGCCTTAAAACTAATGTTCAAGGGTTTGTTGCAGAAAGTGTGGTTTGACAACAAAATAAGATGGAAACAATTAAGACCCCAGGTATTTTTCAACCATTATCCATCCAAAGTCAGCACCGGGAGGAGGTTTCCATGGATTTTATCATAGGGTTACTAAAGTCTGAAGGAAAGAGTGTCATCATGGTGATTGTTTATAGACTGACCAAGTATGCACACTTTTGTGCACTCTCTCATCCCTTCAAAGCTACTACAGTTGCCACTGCATTCATGGAGACAGTTCAAAATCTACATGGTAGCCCAAAGATTATTGTAAGTGACAGAGATCCCATATTCACTGGACATTTTTGGACAGAATTA
>JASDQU010411651.1:0-10420 GCA_032191745.1 Picea mariana | reverse complement strand
CGGATGGCAGAGGCAGGACAACGTTGTGATGAGCCCTTGCACGAAGAAGACAGAAGGACGTTTCACCAGGACACCATAGCAGAGCCTGGCCCAGGGGGGATCACCCACTGCAGATGGGACAATGGCTTTTGATGGACAGGACGCCACCTGAGGCAGCTGGATGTTTTCTGGAGCATGTGGCAGTGTGCTGGGATCATTTGGCACGTGTGGCAGCTTGCAGGAGCCCTAGAGGGGCCAACGTTCTGCTTTCTGGGTGCTGAGCTTGCCCAAAAGGGGCTAACATCTCCCTCAGAGGGGCCTGACGTCTCCTCTTGAGCTCATTTTTGACATTTTTAGCATTTAATGTGTAAAACAGTGTAATATTGTTAGTCAGCCTTGTCGGCTGTTTTAATGACCTATTTTTGTAATTAAAGGTCATAAGATTGGTATAAATAGAGGACGTTGGACCTCATTTTAAACAAAACACAACTCACTCTCTTGTGAGAGAATCATTTTTAGTCTTTTGTCTTGGTATTTTGCTCTTGGAAGTGAGGCGCTACTCTTGTGGAGGATCATTCTTGGCATGTTTATGGTGTTTTCTATCATTGGAAGGTTTACAACTAGGGTTTGATAAGATCTTCATTGATTTGTAAGTGTATTTCTCATGCAAAACTTCTTAATTGAATGGTTGTAAGTTAAATCTCTTGCATTCATGGTTACATTGTTGTTATTTTGCTTAATCATTGAAACCCTAGGTAGCAAGCATACAAGTAGGTCCTTGCTTCATGTCCCCATGATAGAAGACTTGTTTTAGCCATTGATTAAGAAGAATATAGCCTAGCCGTTGCTACACTAGTTCCCCTTTTTCTAAGTTAGTTTTGAAACATAAATTGAAGAAATAAGACGTCCTAGGCCTAATTGAGTTTACACTTAGGGTTTTGACTTTTAGGGTTTGAAAAGCCTTGCCTTTGCAACACTTTTCATCCCTAGATTCATGTTTTGAAGCTAGCCGTTTTTGCCAAGGATTTTTAAGGAAAGAGGGAGGAGCATGAGGCCTTGCTTAAGCAACACCAGAATGAGCCTCCTCCCCTTAGGGTTTTGACTTCATGGCCCTGCCATTGCAGCACCATCAAGCCTAACTCTCTTGTCCTTGAATTTAGATTCTCCCGAGACTTTAGCCTTGCTCCTTGACTCCATTATACCCTAAGGCACTAATCTAGAACTCCAACGTTGAGATTCTTGTGTTAAAACAACACTTTTAAACTTCTTAAATTTGAAACCCTACTAACCCTAACGTCTCACTAACCCTAATTTAATGATGACGTCATGCCTAGTTTGAAACTTTGGCTAATTAAAAACGTTGTGGCTTGGTCATCTAGCAATAGACATTGAAGTGTTGATTATTTTCATTGGCTAATTTGCAAAACGTCCACCTCTTTGCCTATCAAACTAACCCTAGGACTAGGTTGACGTCACCTTTAGTATTGTGACGCARCAACCTYTGTATGTAAGCATGTGATGATATTTAATGTGTTGTGTTAATTCCAAGATTGATTGTATACATTGGATGCTATATCATTTCCAGTATTATTGAGAAGTAATATTACAAGTCATAGTCATTCTTTGCAATCATTGACTTCGTCAATAATTACTGCCATTTATGCTCATATATATTAATTGCTGATAGTCATTAATTTATGAAGTACTAACCACTGTTGCACATTTTAGCTTTATTGTTGCTTTGTCTCGCAAACAGGTGCCTATCTTGTGGTTTATCCTCTCTTTGACTATCTTCTTGGCGGTAATCTGTGAAGGGAAGACCTACTTTAACCTCTTGAGCCTTAATCCCTTGACCCTTTTCCTTTCAACACCCTAGATTACCTAGGGATGTCTCCCTTAGGATTAGCCACCCTAAATAGAAAGAGCCCCCCATCGAGGTGACAGTGGGTGGGGAAGCTCCTGTTACGCCAGTTTGACCTTTACTTTTAAGCTACCTGACCTAGACTACAAACTGAGCGATAACAGGCCCGATCACTAAAACGCCTTTCACCACTTTGGAGGACTATTGAGTGAAATACTTAAGTAATTAAAATCACTGAAAAAGCTAAGTTAATTACCTAAGGAAAAAAAACACTCGATGAAAGGACTTCCCTAATGATAAAGTCCTAGGCCACTAAATCATCACTTAACCTGACCCATGCTAACATGCTATATTACAAAATTTCCCACGCAGGGGAGCGGACATTCCATGGAAAAGAAGAGAGAGAAATAGAAGGTTTGGGGGCAAGATTGCCCTACTGAGCCATAGGTCTTCAACCTTGCCATGGCACAAGGTACATGTCTTCATGGTACATGTCACATGACATTGACACCTAGTTGAAATAGGTGGTCAACACACCTTAGGGTTTAGACCTCATCCTTCTCATTCATCTAGTTCAATCTTCAAGG
Organism: Picea mariana; assembly: GCA_032191745.1. NCBI lineage: Eukaryota > Viridiplantae > Streptophyta > Pinopsida > Pinales > Pinaceae > Picea > Picea mariana. The sequence continues at coordinate 7,993 of JASDQU010411651.1, read as the reverse complement.
TTGTACATGTTTGACTCCATAATCCCTAGAGGGCAGTGGCACTAGTCTAGAGTTGTTCTTGTGGTGAAAGTAGCATTTAAAATTAATATTCTCTCTCTCTCAACTAGGTTACTAACTTCTCTAACCCTAATCTTAGCAAGCAAATGTTATTTATTGCTGCTGTTACAAAAGTTTGCTACAGCCACTGAATTTTACTTTAATTTGCTGCATACACACTTGAAAAAGTGGCTACAGCTACTCAGAAATTTCATCTAGCAATTGGATAATATTGTACATGTTGAAGGCCTAATTTTCATGCTAATTTGCTACATTTATGAGTACTATTTCTTTTTGTTGTTGCAAAATATAACTTACAATTGTTTACTGTTGTAATTTGCAACAGTCAATGCATTTATTGATCATCTAGTGTCTAAGAGATCATCTTTGAGCTTTATATCTTGGTAATTGTCTATATTATGCTTCAAATTGTTTATTGTCTCGTACAGGTGAAACAATTACCTCGTTACCTTTCATTTCCTCTCCTAGACCTAGACCTAACCATCAGGTGACCAAGATAGGGGGTTGTAGGCTCGGCTAATCTTGCTATTTGATCTCTTGAGGTCACCAGGGAAGCCTCCCTTGTGGTGGACCTCCTTCCATCACTAAAACGAGGGAAGTCTACACTTAGGTGACAGTGGTAGACACTTCTAATTGTTACAGAAGATTAGGATCTTGTGGAGAGCTTCGCACAAGTACAAATCCTGTGATAACAGGACCTGCATCATGCACTGCATAGGCACGAGCATCTTCAGGCTGACAATCAGGTGTCTATCTCCAATTTGAGTAACAGAATTTCTAGATTGGATAAAGCACAGAAATCCAAGCATGTAGAGGTTATGGAGATAGTAACCCATCAGAAAAAAACAAATTGAGAAGCTTGAGGCTGAATGTGGCATGCTTTACCAATTAGTTTTGGGCCTAGCTAGAAGCTATAATGCAAATTCTCAACCAAAGTGATCATTTGGGCCTGTTCGAGCAATTCCAAATGATGAAGAAACAGTGCAGCGAGCCCGTGGAGATCTGGAAATGAACATCTGGACCAGGAGCTGCAACAGCCAGCAGAGATCAAGCAAGAAGCCCACAGTGGTGGGCATGTCTTTTTTTAATTCCAGGTTAATCAATGTTTTGCAAACTAATTTTGATTTTAGGACAGTTTCTCAGGATCTATACTAGCAGGACCTTATGCTTTAATTTTTTGGATGTTAGAACAGTTCATTCTATAGGGAGCAAATTTGTTTTTGGGACTCTTCTTGAAAGACTGGCTATCAGAAAGCCTTGTTTTGATTGTATTATTATGCTGTACAGTGCGGCCGCAACAACATTTCAATGCAAATTATAACCATTCCAGTTTTAAAAAAATAGATCAACCTTAACATAATCTAGGTGAGCAATTTTCAAACCTATGTCATCTTCTTCCAAAGGCACCCCGAGGGAGCAGAATCATTTTGAGTTGCAACAGTACCAACTAGCTCCATAGGCTGTCCTTGATGTATCTAATCACTGACTTGGGAAGCACCTTTCCCAACATCTAAGCTCTCAGAATCTCTTTATAAGGAATCCTTTGAAGCAGATGAATCACTTGGGTTAAAGGGACCCTCATGTAGAATAGAAGCAGACTAAACATGGGGAGATCCTTTGCTTTCTACAAAACAAAAATACATCCAGTTAAAGGCAGAATTTGTTGAATTCTAGGGTGCGAGTCTGATCCAGATTAACTAGCAGCAGTCGAAGCAGATTCAGGTCATTTTATTGCTAGGGTGTGATTTGCAATCTTCGGTATTCATTCCTCAATGAGATGGATTCATCAACACCAAATTCAAGGGTGTTTGAGGCTAGATTTTTCTCAAAAACCATGCACGATTCTCCATGCCCAGCTAGGCACAAAACATACCATTAACAATCACCAAAATGGTTCGATCCCAAGTTTAAATTTGTTGCATGCACAGGCCTGCGTGACCCTCACAAATGAGTCCCCAATTCAAGACATTCATGGAGTTTTTCCCTCCAAATGCAAGCACATTTGAAACCCCGGTGGCTCCAGTAGAAAGCATAGAAGTTTTATCCTGAAACACAGATTTCTGTAACCCATTTTGAACAGAATTAGGGCTCGTGGGTTTGCCATCATTTAACTCTTATACTTGCAACAATGGAGGATCTCTGAAATGAGGGTTAGAGATCTGTCTATCCATAGAGCAATATTGGGATTGTAGCAGAATGAGGTCTCCGGAATGACTCCTTTCTGAAGATCTCGCATTCCATTCATAAACCAGACCAGATTCTGGAAACATCAGATTGTCATGGGTCTTTCCGTGTCCCGGGATAGGTCCAGAAAAAGAGGATCCGTTCAGCAATCTGAGTGAATCCCCAGGAATCTTCAAATGTTTAGCTGTGATAGGGCTCAAGCTACTCTTCAGGGTTTTTCATCATCAATCCATCATTCCTCTTCCTCCTTAATCATCTTAGGGAAATAATTAGGAATTAAGGAAGCAATAAAAAATACAAGAATTAAAACAAAGTGATTGTAGACATAGTTATCAATGCAGAGAGTTGAGACTACTAAAACAAGATTACCACCACAAATATTTTTCAAGACATAAGAGTTTACTATATCTAGAGACAAACATTTCAAAATATACTAGAAGATAAATGTCACTTTCTATTAGTGTTTTATATGAGATAAAAGGCTATAAATCTTGCCTGTGGAAGCACTCGGAAATAATGAATATCACCTCCAATAATCTGAAATGGATTCCCATCCTTCAAGAACATATCATTGGAAATCCAAAACTTTGGACCACTTTGATGCTGAAATGCAACAATCCATGACCATGCAGAAAAGATTAGCTCGAAGCAAATTCTTTGTAGTTAAACTACTTTATATCCTAAGAAAAAACAATAAAAGCATTGCCTTAGTCTAAATGTCTCATCTCACTCATCTGAGAATTATTCCACCCTGATCTAGTAGTTACTGTCCCAATGGTATAATCCCAAACCTTGTTGGCCAATAAAGGGCTAACTTTGGATATCGTATGGTGTTATTATAAAAAATGTTATGTTGAATACATTACTCATTATAATGTTGTCAGTTAACAATGTGTAAAAAAAATTACTAAGGTCCATATAACTACCGAACAATATAATGTTGGAATACCATCATTGGAAAATATTAGTATTGGCACAGCACAAGGACATCGGTACTATACTGAGAAGCATTCCCTTGTGGTCCCACGAGGAACTACAATGTTTTATATGTTATGTCCTATTTCAATGAATAGGAATGTTATTTTGTCCATTACAAATGACACGCTTTGTGTTTAATTATCATACATCTTTCACCTAGACACCCCTTTCCTCTTACCAAACACTTTTTATATTAACATATGATGCAATTTCAAAAAATGGATCCCATAAAGATTTTCCCCAGATTTGCTAGATGCTTCTTACAAAATTCCTAGGCAACAATTGCAAAGAAACCAAAGGATATTGAAGGACGAAAAAATGACTTTGATAAAGCGAAAATATATGTTGTTGAGGCAAGATTGTAGCACTGCACTTTTTTATTGTGAATTAAAAAGACTACTTGTAGTATTGAACTTGTAACTTTGAAAGTTAAAGCAATGCCTTAATGATGGTGCACTAACCAACTAAGCCAACACCTCACTCTAAAAGTGAAGTGTCCGCCTAGCCTTATAGTACCAAGGCCCAAAACCCCCAAGTGCCGCACAGCAACCAGTGCACACACACCCAGAAACAACGACCTAGGCAAACCGACCTCCCCTGAGTATTGAACTTGTGACTTTGAAAGTTCAAGCAAAGCCTTGATAACGGTGCACAAACAAACTAAGCCAACATCTCACTCTAAAAGTGAAGTGTCAGCTTAGCCTAATAGTACCAAGGCCCAAAACCTCAAGTGTCGCACAGCAACCAATACACAAGCACCCAAAAACAACAACCTAGGCAAGTCAATCTCCCCTAAGTATTGAACTTGTCACTTTGAAAGTTAAAGCAAAGCCTTAATGACAGTGCACTAACCAACTAAGCCAACACCTCACTCTAAAAGTGAAGTGTCAGCTTAGCCTTATAGTACCAGGGCCCTATGGTCATCCTTATACACACCTACCAACGTGGAGAAGTCTCCAACCCACTTGGTGTGTCCTTAGAGGCACAAGCCTAAGTCTAGACCCACTGTCACCTCGATCTAGACCTCTTCCGTTTAGGCTCACTCCTAAGGAATCCAAGGGGGGTAGACCCTACTTATTATGTTAAATTTTAATAAATGATCTAGGAGTTAATTTGGTTTTTATTAGGAAGACCCAACCCAATGACAAGCAAACAATGCAAATGCAATTCTTTTAATGGCAGGCAATCCATTCCTTTACAATACAATAAAAATAGACCAGTGCCTAAAATATACCCAAGGTTTTCTTGTTGAGATGAGCAATTAAATATATATCTACAACATGAAATGAGACATCAGATATCTGCAAAATAAATTAGATGGTGAAATATCTACACAATGGATTATATGATAAAGTGACTATTAGTTCTAGACAATTACTTCCAAATGAATAAAGAATACTTATAACAAAATAAAGATGCTTTAACACATATACATATCCACAATGAGAGAAAGTGACTTAAAACATGAAGTTGCTTGGAAATTAGAATCTCATGAAAAGTAAATTACTTGAAATATAAAGTTGCACAACTTGAAAGTGTGAAATTGCTTTGAAAATGAGTAGCTCAACTTGAAGTGCGATGTTGTGAATGTAGTTGGTTGATTTTAATAAGTTTTAAGTCTTTCTTGAATTAGGGGGATTAAAGTGTGACAGATACAAGCCTAGACTATGTGACTACCCCAAATTGTTATCCCCTCAACCAAAAGGAATTGTTGGGTGCTCAAGAAGAAGGGCAAACAAGGCCCTTCCCTAGCTCCACAGGTCAAATCCGGAATGCTTGGATGCTCAAGCAAGGAGGACACATAGTGCCATGAAGTCGTCCTCGACTTACACCCCTTGTAGCATCCCAAGTCATCCTTTTTGGTGGTAGAAGCAATAAAAATTGGGTGCCTAATTAAACTAATCTCCCAATCCTTTGCCCTTTCTTGTCACCCAGGATCAACAAAGTGGCAAGGGGAGAGAATACGGGGCAGAGATGGAGCACAAATATGATTACTTTTGCAATAATTTAAATAACTTGGGAAGCAAAAGCAACCCCACAGCAATGGCGCAAGTGGAGGACAAGCCTACCGTTTTGGCCAAGGTGGGTGTAATAAAGGAATCAAAATGACTTGAAAAAATAAAGAGCAACCTCAACAATGGCACAAGTGGAGGACTAGCCTACCGTTTTGGCCAAGGTGGGTATAATGAAAGAAACTTAAAAGACTTAGAAATAATGAGCAACCCCACAACAATGGCACAAGTGGAGGACTAGCTTACCGTTTTGGCCAAGGTGGGTGTAATAAAATAAATCTAACTCTATCCCTCAGGATTTTGCCAGGATGGCTTAGGCCAATCTCTTTGCAAGGTGTGGGCAATATTTCCTAAATTATTACAATATCAGATTTTTATCTTTCTTGAGAGAAGGCAAACCCCAGAGACTCTCTTTGGGTTGCTTACAATATTTTAGAAGAGGAAGATAAGAGAGGATTTGATATCCCAACTTTAGAATGTCTTTGGAGTGCCTTGGGGGCTCAAAACAAGTAGCACTTCCTCCTTCTTGTTGAAAATCTGCATAAAAATCAGCAAGGTGTAATTGCTAGAAAATGCTACAAAACCAAGAATCTTGTTACTTGATTTAGCTCAATGAAACAACATTTAAATAGAGAAATCTGAATATAAAAATAAGTTTTAATGACCACTCTAGAGCAAATAAGTGCTTATGGAAGAAAAGAGAATGGTGGATACAAGAGGAGGAAAATAATGGAAACTTTGGTAGATTGAATGAGTGAATTTTCCACTCTAAAAATCACTCCTCCAATCCTCTAGTCTTGCCACACAAGACACAAGAAGGTGAGAGCATCTAAAAAGCTTTCAAAATACTTTGCTTGCTTGAAAGAAACTACCACAAAACTAATAGTAATACTACTAGCAATTATTCCCAAGCAAAATACTTTGCTTGGACCTCCAAGTTTAACTAGTGAATGCAAAGAACATACAAGAAGTAAAATGCACTATATCAGCTCACATGAACACCATGAAGAGCATCAAGAAGACTCCCAATCCACACAATAGATTCTCCAAAGCTTCCTTTATTATCCACAAAATGTTGCTACAAATACTTGTAGCAAGATTTACAATGAGAAAATGAGAGAGAGAAGGGAAAGAATGGGAGAAATTTTGGCATAATAGACTTGCTCTAAAAATTGATGATGAAATGAGGAGGAGAGGCTCTCTTTTATAGATGAGGAAGAGGAGCGACCCCAATTGGATGAGCTCCAAGTGTCATCCATCCATGGGGGGAGTGTCTCTTCAAGGGGGCCGCACCTTTAGGGTTAGTGAGGTGAGTGAGGAATGAGGGGTGAGTGGGGAAAGGAGAAAACACCTTTCCCACTCATCAAAAGGGTAGTTAGGATCAAAGGGGGATATACCGAAATTTTTGGGCACCCTCTTGCTATATTTGTAATTTTCCATGAGTTTATGAGCAAGGGGGGCGCCCCTCTTCTTAGGAAATGGTCATCTTGGGTTGTTGGCTTAGCAAGGGGGTGTTTTCTAAGTGGAAAATCACTTTCCCAACTTAAGAAAAACATTAGGAATCATTTTCCCACTCTCCCTCACGATTTTAGTGACTTTTACAAAATTTGGCTATTTTAATTTAGCCAATTACATGCTGATTTTTGACCGACTTGGACTCCTCATGGACAATGGCCTAGCAAAACTTGTCCAAATGAGTTGAGACTTGGTCCAAGGGTGTAGGGGTTCATAAACCATTTGATTTGAGTACCCATACCCCTATACAAAATCCCCAAGGACTACTTTTTTACATTTTACATCAAAAATAATTAAAAATCCCCAGTTTGCGGGAATTTAAATTATTTAAAAAATCCTATCAAAACTTAACGGAATTCCACAAGACTTTGGGAGATGTCTAGCATGGTCATTCACAATACTTCTAGACCCTAGTCACCCCTTGGGCTCGATCATAAGAACGCCTTTCACCACTTTGGAGAATTATTGTGAATGTAAAATTCAAGGATAATTAAAATTGCAGCGAAGCAAGGTTAATTACCTGAGAAAAAAAAGCACTCGATGAAAGGACTTCCCTAATGATAAATTTCTAGGTAACTAGACAAAAATTGACTCATGCTAGCACATTACAATATTATCCCACGCAGGGGAGCGGAAATTTTGATTACATAGAAAAGCGTGCTAGGGACAAAATTTGCCCCGTTGAGAAAAAGTCTTCAAAATGGTTGTACCACTAGGTACATATCTTCATGGAACATGGAGTTGACCCCGAGTCAAAATAGGTGGTCAACAGGCCCAGAGCACCCAAGTGTCACACAGCAACCAGTACACACGCACCCAGAAACAACGACCTAGGTAGACTGACCTTCCTCGAGTATTGAACTTGTGACTTTAAAAGTTAAAGCAAAGCCTTAATGACAAACTCAAGGATAATTACCTGAGAAAAAAAAACACTCGATGAAAGGACTTCCCTAATGATAAAGTTCTAGGTAACTAGACAAAAATTGACTCATGCTAGCACATTACAATATTATCCCACGCAGGGGAGCGGAAATTTTGATTACATAGAAAAGCTTGCTAGGAACAAAATTTGCCCCGTTGAGAAAAAGTCTTCAAAATGGTTGTACCACTAGGTACATATCTTCATGGAACATGGAGTTGACCCCTAGTCAAAATAGGTGGTCAACAGGCCTAGAGCACCCAAGTGTCACACAGCAACCAGTACACACGCACCCAGAAACAACGACCTAGGTAGGCCGACCTTCCTC
>JASDQU010411649.1:0-10420 GCA_032191745.1 Picea mariana | reverse complement strand
CTATGAAACCATCCACACTGCCCTCTAACCAAATGTGTGTGCGACCAATCTATCTGTTACATTGGAAATAGATCATTTTCCCAACTTTTTCTGCAATTCCCAAGCTGCCACTGTCCCACTGTGGTGATCACACTTTGTTCTTCTATTTCTCCTGCCTCCACTATTGCAACCTCAATCAAAAAATGAAAATTTCTAAGTGTTGAAATTATATGAACTTATTGTTGCTTCAACCAACTTTGTCATGTCTCCGCATAATGCTAGCCTCAAGTACTACACTGGTTGGGTGATCAATCCAACTGTCATGTTTAGTTCTTGAGATATGCATCTTTGTGCCCAAACTTGGTCTTTTATGTTTGCATCTTTGTCACTCCATCCAACTCCAAAGACTAAGGAAAGTTGCCACCTTTGCCTTACTACTACTGTCATCATCCAATATTCATCAATGAGGTCCTCCACAATGTCTAAGTGCTACACTTTGAACCTACTGGAATGTCTATACTTCGACCCTTTAGTCATGCTCTCATGCACTAACTATCCAAGTGTTGAACTATCATGTTCATTCGTTAAGGATGCACAACATGCCTAAAGCTTGGTCACTTCCTTTCACAATTCCATCCATCTTCACAACAACCTCAAATCAAGGCAAGGTTTCCCCTCACCTTGTTTCATTGTGAAGTCACCTCAAAACAAAGTCATTCGTGAAAACTTGACCCCACTTCTCACCTCATGGCATAGTTATACATTCTTCTACACATGGTCCACATCACATCCAAGTCTATAAAGAGTCAAGGAAAATCATTGTGCATCTGCACATCCAACCAAATTTTCCCTTGTGACTCANATATGCACCAAGAACTGCATTTCCAAACTGCCTTTGTCCCATTACTTCATCACTTGACCATGTTGTTGCATCTACCTCTTTATGGCTTGAAATGGCCAGGCTTCACCCTCAACCATGTTTCCCAATGCATAGGAACACACATACCCAAGAAATTTATTCATGTTGTAATCTTCTTGTACGCACAATCCTCAAAACTAAGGAACATCCTCTACTCACCTTCTTTCATCGAGTCACCTCTCTACAACTCAACATTTGTAATAAGTGTGGAAAATGCACCCACTCTCCTCAAATGTCCAAACGAACTTTCCAAAGTTCTCCAAGTAGAATGAGTCAACCACAAATAACTTCCATGCCTTAGGCCTGTTTGAACCAATACTTATGAAAACCTCAACAAACGACCCTCCTAGATCACTTAGTCATCACAGGATCATTTTCATTACACCAAGGTATTCTCTACCTCATCCAATGTCTCATACCAAAGGTAAGAAAACACCACCCAAGTCACTTGGTCTGCATTCTGACCATTCAGGTTGACTGCCAACAATTCTTGGTTGACTTCTTTGTTGGCTCCATCCATCTCCTAGAATGGAATTGGCTTGCACCTCCTGCAAGAGTTCAAACTTTGGCACTGTCGTTGTGACTATCAAGTCATCACATGGTCCAAAAAATCTGGTTAAGGAACCAATGCACCAAGGTACCTCATCCAAGGGTTAGGAAACTCCTAAATTCACCTCCACGGTTGCATCCAAATCTGCCTAAGTCCATCATAGGTAGGTCTCCCCAAGATCTCTACACATACACCCAATCAAGGTGTCTCAAATTGCTACATGACTTCTTCAAATATGCACCACTTGAGTCACCCTCAAGTCTGTCAATTTTCAACATGGAAATGGATTACACTTGAACCATCAAGTCATCTAACTTCCTTTCAAAGAAATCATTACAACACTTAGAAAATTCAAGAACTCAAAACCAACAATACCTTTTCCAACGACATCCTTTGTTGCACCCGTGGCTTAAGTCTATTGTCTTGGACCTTCACTTGCCCAAGAAATTGACTCTCTGCATGAACTCCCCTCAATCACCATAAGCAACTCCACAAACCTGCAAAGCACCTTCATTGCAATACAAGGTTGATTCCATCTGTCCACTTCATAAATACATCTAAGTCGCAAACTTCCCATGCAACCAACCGAACTCGTCTCCAATGTCCTTCCATCTCTGCACCTTGACTGCCTCCACTTCAAGGAACCATGCACATACCTCCCGGATGCTAAGTCATACTATTGTTAACTAACTTGCATAACACTGTGAAGAGTCACCTCATCCAAAGTATGTGATTGACCCGCTCGTCCAACAAAATAGTTTTACTCAGCTATTGTTCTCAATGATGCACAACACAAATATTTCATGAAAAAAATGTTCCCAACCAACTTCCTTGCTGTTAAGCTTCTCTAGGTCACATCAAGTCATCCAACTCACCCGAGTGCTTCAACTTGTCAAGACCCCAAATTTATCCCCCTCATGATCACTTTTTTGATCTCCCTCTGCAATCACTTATGCGATCACTGGTACAATTAAATATGCACAAGTCTCGCATTTGTCCACCTTGCCCGAGTGCTCAGTTCACCCTATGAAATCTATGTCTGGTATTCTTGAGGTGTGCACCCAGGTCTGGCACCAAGTGTGTGCCTAGACTATCTCTGCTAAAGGTCATTCCACCTTACCGAACCTTCACCAAGTCTGCACCCAAATCATCTCTGTGATCAAATATGCAACAAGTTTTGTGATGATATTTTCACCCTCACCATTGGAGGGTGAGTTCTCCATGTGGGTCAAAGTGTATCCACAACAACTACACTTTGACCCACATGGAGAACTCGCCCTCCAATGGTGTAAATCGCCTTCTAAACAAGTAAACTCTCCCTAAATGAAATGGAGTGACCCAACCAAGGAAATATATGTTGTTGGTGCAAGGATATAATCCTCACTTTAGCAACTCAACTCTAGAGAGGTGAACTCAACCCCATCCTCAAGGAAATGTTGTCCACAATCACCAAAATGCAACCCCAAGGTATATTCGACCTTTGAAAACCAAAATTGATCTTGCAAATGAAGCACAAATAGTAGATTTGGATGATCTACTCCCTAAATTGTCTAGGATGGATAAGTTTTACCATTGAATCCAATGTTCGCCGAGGGTCTCCATCCTCAATGCCAAAAAAACTATGAGAGTTCTCAATTCCATTTTCAAGAGATAATAATAATAATGAATGAGGATAATTCCTCTTTTTCTCCTTTTATATTTCCTCGTCAAGCTCTTTTATTAATTTCCCTTCTTTTATTAATAAAGTCACTTTAATAAATATTTGACATTATTATTTTAAGTGACTTCCCGTTATTTCCCTTTTCACAAAAATAACTTAACATCACCTATTTAATGTGATTTTTTTCCCAAGTGTCATAAGTCATTAATTAATTCCCCCTTTTTTAAAATGCTCGGCCTACCCTACGAGAATCGAATAGGCTAGTGGGTTGGACCTTGGTGCTTAAGAGAAAAGGGAAATTAGAGTCCTCTCTGCTTGAAATTTCTTGTCCTCAAGCAATCATAAGCATGGATGTTGAAGTACATGTTCCCCTTCCCATGTGGCGTCCTCAACTGGTAGTTCCTTCCACCTGACGAGGTACTCCCGAATGAACCTATTTCTCAACTTCCTTTCCCGAACCTATAAGATCTCTTTTGGAATCAAGACCAACTTTCCCTCCTCATCGAGTGGAGGTAACTCAGATGATTATATAACCTATTGAACCACAACCTTTTTAAGGAAATAAACATGGAATACATTTTTAATTTTACTCGCCTCGGGTAGCTCGAGCTCATGGGCCACTTCTCCTAATATTTTGGTAATCATGTAAGGTCCATAGAAGTGGGGTTTAGTTTATCTGTTCCTTTATTCTTAAGGGAATATTTCATGTAAGGTTGTAACCTCAAATACACCAAGTCATCCAATTCAAAACTGCGTTCAACTCTACGCCTATCTACATATACTTTTGGCTTTCTTGAATCCAATGCTTGTCCCTGGGTGCTCTGTTGTCTCCAAATACCAAATCAACAAATGGTGGAGCATCATAGCTATATAGTGCTCTGAAAGGGGTCATACCAATGGACATGTGGAAGGTAGTATTGTAACAAAAATCTACTATATGTAGCCATTTGATCCAATTCCTCTGTTGTCATGCTACATAATTCCTCAAATATCCCTCAAGACATTTTTTTACTATTTTTGTTTTCCCATCAATTTGAGGGTGGTAACTAGTTCTAGGGGTCAACTCATTTCCAACCATCCTAAAGAGCTCTTGCCAAAAAGCACCAATGAATCTGTTGTCCCTGACGCTAACGATGGTCTTAAGTAACCCATGCAGTCTAAACACCTCCCAAAAGAATAATTACGCTACCTGTGTTGTTGTATAATCTGAGGGAATAAAAAAGAAATTAGAAAATTTGGTTAACCTGTCCACCACCACATATATTCAATCTCTACCCTGCACCTTCAACAACCCTGTAATAAAATCCATGGAAATACTCTCCCATTTCTTCTCCAGAATGGGTAATGGCTGAAGTAATCCGACCAAATGGGTGTGTTCTTATTTGTTTTGTTGAAAAAGTGGTGCACTCCCTCACATGATTCAATACGTCATCCTTGAGGCCCTTCCACGAGAACCTCTCTCAAATCTGCCTGTAAGTATTTAGAAACCCCTGATGGCCTACCAAATATGAATCATGTGATGCTTGCATGATATTCTTCTAAAGCCCATATTCTTGTACCAAATAGATCCTTCCCTTGTAGTAGATGATATCATCTACTACCATGTACCTGTCCATCCAGAGGTTCACAAGAAAATTTATTTTTTGAGTACTCCACCAAAATGCGGGGCTTTCAATCTGCATAAATCTCCAGAAGAGATAGAGTAGTTGGATTCCTTGAGAGGGCATCTGCTACAACATTGTTTTTACCCTTCACATACTCTATCTCAAAATCATATGCTTGGATTTTACTGACCCACTTTTGTTTCCTCTCATTTAAATCCTTTTTCTCTAAAAAGTACCTTAGGCTGTTATGATCTGTTTTAACTTTAAATTTTCCACCCACTAGGTATTGCCTGAATTTGGCTAAGGCATGCATGATTGCCAAAATATTCTTATCACATATAGAATAATGATGCTCATACTCCTTGAGCTTCCTGCTCTCAAAGGCTATAGGGTGATGATTCTTAATTAATAGCCCCTATTCCTTACCCAGATGCATCCACTCTAGTACAAATGGTTGAGTGAAGTTTGGCAGTGCTAGAATTGGGAATGAACTCATCACTTCTTTAAGTATCTCAAATATCTCCTGTGCTTCCCCCGATCAACTGAACTCACCCTTCTTCGTGAGGTACATGAGGGGTGTTGTTAACTATGAAAATCCTTTAACATACTACCTGTAGTAAGTGCAGAGGCATAAGAAACCTTTCAAATCTGTCAAATTCTTAGGTGTGGGCAACTCCAGGATAGCTCTATTTTTGTCCAAAAAAAACCTGCACTCCATTTTCTCCTATCACATGCCCTAGATATAACATTTCTTGCATCCCAAATTCACACTTGAACATTTTTGCGTAAAATGAATGCTCACCCAAAATTCCCAATACCTCATCCAGGTGTTGTAGATGTTATTCCTAGGTCTTACTGTAGATCAAGATGTCATAAAAGAATACCAGTAGAAATTTATGCAACTTCTTCTTGAATGTATGGTTCATGCATGACTGGAATATGGCAGGTGTGTTTGTCAGCCCAAAAGGCATAACTAGGAATTCATAGTGTTTGTAATAGCAACGAAAAGTTGTTTTTGGAATGTCTTGTTCCCTTACTCAAATATGATGATACCCAAAACAAAGATCAATTTTTGAAAAGTATTTCTCCCCCTATAATTCATCCATCAATTCATCAATCCAAGAATCATGTACCTATTCTTAATAGTCTTCTTGTTTAAGGCCTTGTAATCTATGCACATGCACAAGGTCCCATCCTTCTTCTTCACCATCACTACAGAGGAAGCAAATGGGATAGAATTGGGTTAGATGTGTCCCATTTTGAGAAACTCCTTTATGGTTTTCTTAATTTCATCTTTGTATACCTTGGGATGCCGATAGGGAGTAGTAATGACTTCCTGAACTACCTCCTCCAAATCAATAATATGCTCAAATCCATGATCATGAGACCTACCTAGAGGAATGTCTCTGAATACCTGCTCATGCTTCTGCAAAAATGCATGTATGTCTGTTGGATACTAGGGTGTGTGATCTAGAGGTTTCTTCACTGTGAGAAAGCACTTTTCCACCCACTGTATGTCTCCCTACTGAAGTATAGCCTCCATCCTTTGTCGTCGAAGTATAGATTCCATCCTCTACATTGATACAACCTTGGGAGGGTAAGTATGCATGCCTAGTAAGACTACCTTCCTTCCATTAGGTCCTTGAAACTCCATTTCCATGGTCTAGTAATTTGTGGAGTATTTTCCAATAGAATAGAGCCACTGGATTCCCAGAACCACATTTGTATCCGACACATTCAACACATAAAAGGAATATGTTAAATTATAGTTCCCAAATGTTATGTTCAATTTTGGAATCCATCGGATACACTCCATGCTATGATTTCCTGCATCTTCCACTATAAACTCCTAAAAATCTTCAATGGGAATGCCACGCCTCGTCACTCAAGCAACATATATAATTGTGGGTCGCCCGACCATAAATCACAACTCCCACTTTGTGTCCCTGCGCAACTCCTCTAACCATGAAAGTATGAAACATGGGAACTCCCGACAAAGTTGCGATAAGACCTCCCTTGACATCATCCTGAAATTGCTCATCCCCGGTGTTCACGAGCATTTATGACACACCGTCAACAGGAAGGATAGATCCGGGTCGGGGTTGTTTATTTAACCCAAGCCGTTTGGTATGTTCTAACCTGACGGGTTTAATGGATCCATTAGCCAACTAGGGTCCTAAAAGAAATGAAATCAAACAAACTAATCTAAAGCTATAATTCTAACAATCGACAAACTAATTACAAATAGTGTTAATATACAAAGATTATATACAATTTTACAAGGTTTAAATAAAATCTTGCGAAAATAATTGTTTGATAAAATTTCTGAACAAGATCAAATATGAATAATACTCTTTTTGATGTTCAAAGATATTGAACTAATAAACACTAAGCGAATATGATTGTAATGATAACACAAAAATAGACAAAGCTAATTAATGCAATCATCGTTAATTTGTATGTAAATAACTTTGAATGAAAGAAAACAATACATCTACTAACCTCTAATTAATCAGTAATAAACAAAGTTCCTCTCTCTGCGTTGTATGAGCTTTTGTTTATCATGTATTTAAGGGAAACCTATGATAGAAACAAACAATAGTGCTTCCTGAAGAAATTCAAGGAAGTGTTTGATGCTTGGAGTGAATTTATTGCAAAAAGATAACTAATTAAATATCACGTGGCCTCAAGATAACCAATAGCTAAGGTCGAAAGAAATATCAATCCTGGGCATTGATATTATCAACTATTTAATATCAGAAGTAAACTAAAAAATAACTAAATAATTGATCGATCACAAGTACAAACTAAACCAACAGATCATGGACAACATTCAAATAATCGATGATATGAAATATCACATGGAGACAAGGCTAAAGATAAATCAACACAGATAACATAGAAATAACAGGAGAATACAATGAAACAAGCATTGCACAGTTCACACAGGTCTAAAACCAACAACGAACTGCTTTCCCATATCACTTCCAAAATTATATGTCCATATTGTGGTCCAGAAAAAGTTGTCTTTAACACTAAGCAACAACAACTATTTAAACATGTCTTGGATCAATAACCTCTTATCATACAAGATAGAGGATGATCCTTGAAAATAAGTTTTCTCTACAAAAATAGAATAACAAAAAGGAATACTCCTCTAGGAGTCCTTATATAAAAAATAATTACATTAATGACATTGTTTTTTTTCAAAAATGAGAAATTACTTAAGCTAATTGAACCGCTTGATCCGTGATCTCTTTTCCTTAAACATAGCATTATAAGTTGCTTCTTACCTAAAAAGATAAAACGAAATCATAGTTTAGATAATAATAGAATAAATAATTTTAAATAGACTGGCTACAAAATCTTTCGATTTTGTAGCTAGTCTCAAAATAAAAATGAAATCAGAAATGAATCTTCTCATTGTTTTTCAAATAGAAACAAATCACAAAAATCAAAACAAATATTTACCATTTCAGAGATTTGATAAAGAAGCATCTGATAAATCTGAATTTATGATGGTGTTGAAATTCGTTGAGTTTTTAATAGTTACATTACCAGCCCGTTTAGTCCTCTTGTTTTCCCTATCAACGTTCGATCGAATGCATGCTTTAAATTCATCATTTTCCCTCTCAAGCAAGGAGTTTCGTGCTACCATTTGGTTTAACTGTGTTTGGATATAGGGGATATCCCTATAGTATCTCTCAACCCAATCAAGACAATTTTCACAATGAACTAGTTCTATGGTAGGTAGAGGTTGAGCCTGTTTTGCAGAAGGCACTTTAGTCTTTTCTGTAATTTGCTTCAGATCATGTCGTATACTAGAGAAACCCTCTTGGTTCTTTAGGAATGGTGGGAGATTAGAAATGAAATCGTACTTTATTGCATCAGTATCGATTTCGTTTCCTAAAAATGGATCATCTAAATCCTCTTGAGAAATGAAATTGTCGATCTCATCTTTAGAAAAGCAATCATCGATCTCGATCACAAGGATCGAGCTCAGATGATCATGCTGGCGATTTCTCAAATTTCTAGATATGATCCCGCCTGGCCTCTCATTCATAAAATTCACATCTAGATTACTCTATTTCTTATGCCTACCATTTCTCTTGACAATTGATTTTTTTTTAAAAACCTGAGTCGACTCATGAATAGGAAAAATAGGAATCTTGTATTTTAACACATCTAAAACCTCTTCCAATGACTTTCTGGGCATGAAATCCTATCGTGGGATTTTGCCCGATGGCTTCTAGGTAGCAACAAAGTTTCGATCTATGGTCGCATGGTCTTCTTGTAGATTAACACATAGGTTTTCAATAGTAGGGTTAGATCTACAGGGACTGGGCTTTTTATTGAGATGGAGAGGTGGTTCTAATTCATTTATAGGTAGGTTAAAATTATTCCTAAACAAGAAATTTCCCCAACTATCCCCAATCTTAGATAGATGTGAAACCACGAGGATTCAAATGAGGCCATGGTGAAACAAACTTGACTATGGGTTTAATTTCCGCCTCTAATAGTACTTATCCATTTTCTGTAAACTCCTATGCAGATAAAAAGGCACATTCAACTTGAAACCTCTAAAAGCCATGAGCAAGCAAACATGATACAATAGTACCAAGCCATACCTGCCTTCACAGGTAATAAATTTCTTCAGCATTAAGAGCAGGCCATGCCATTGGGGTTTGAAAAGAGAAATTGGTGTACCTTTTGGGCAAAAAAACGATTTCTTGGAGGCCATGAGCAAATGCCAGGGCACACCTTCAATTTTGGAGTTTTTGAACCATCATTCTCCCTCATGGGATAGTCCTATAGCTTCTGCGATGGAACCCTCCGTCACCTCTAACTGTAGATCCCAAATATTAGCCCTAGTGCCATCAAATGTCTGAGCGAAATCTTGGGCCACAACGAGGTTGAAACCCTCAAACTGTCTGATGAAAGCATCCCAGCCATGTGCTACAATGTCGTCTGTGGAATCGTCATGAGAGAGAAGGGCTTGCGAACCATTTGGTTCTATTCTTACCACGAGCGCCATGGATACTATCACATAGAAACAACACGGGAAGCAAGAGGTATGTTGTGTTCTCCAACACACAAACATTATGAAGAGTTTTGCATAATCAGGAGGAACCTGATACCTAAGGATTCGGGAGGCTACCATAACTAACATTTGGAGCTTTGAGTGGGTAATAACTAGAGGACGCCCAAGACAATAAACCATTCTCATAAATGAATACTAAACCCAAAACACCACTACTTACCTCTTTCAACAATGAATGAAAGCCTGAGTTATGCGGGACAAAGGGTGATGTGGAATGTGAGTGTGTCAGTCTTGTACCAGGGTGACAAGATCGTGATACGTCTGGTATGAGTAGGATTCATATTTTGAATTTAACCCAATGTTCTGCTAGCTGCGCATTCAATTATATGTCAAATGTAAAGACCATATAATCAAAAATAGAAATGACTAAGTCATATCTCCCAAAGTGGATAAATCAAGTGTTATGGTAATGGATCAACAAATGAAAAATATAGGCTTACAAAATTTTAGGTTTATAAAAATAATATAGATGCCATTTAGTTACAATCCCATTTACAAAAGAAACAAAATAAATCACAAACTGTATGATGAATACTCAAGCCAAATTTTGTTCTAATTTCATGCTTTCAGTCATGAAATTAAACAAAGCAAATGATATATTAAAATG
>JASDQU010411645.1:0-10459 GCA_032191745.1 Picea mariana | reverse complement strand
CTTCATACGATCCACCTTGGAAGATGGACAATTGAAGCTAGAAAAGATACACACTAGCCAGAATCCTACAGACATGTTAACAAAGGAAGTAACCAGAGAGAAACTAAGTTCCTGCTCAGTTTTGGTTGGTCTTCAAGAATGAAGATGAAAATGAGAAATTTTCCAGGTCCAAGAAGGTTCAGAGTCCTGCATATACAACAGTTGTGGAGTTGTTGAGATCAATCTCGAAGTGCGAGATTGTTGGTTGTGGAGCCTGATTATCTTCCTGATTCAGAGGTCCTTGCTTTCAGCCATGTTTATACCCCATGAAGTATTTACACCCCAGAAGTATGTACACTCTTCCACGCGTGGGAGTGCAGAGGGGGGGTACCCCCTCTGTGGGGTTTGGGGAGGCTATCCCCCCAACAGGGGGGTCTGGGGGCAAGCAGGCCCTCAACAATGGTTTAGGGGCAGTGTCCCCTAATGGGGGTTCGGGGGTGAAGCCCCCGAAGCAAAAATTGCCTTGTAAAAGTATATTGTAATTTCATTGTAAATATGGACCGTTCATTATACGGTCACAGATCTAACGATAGAGATTATGTTAGGGTTTTTTTCCCTAGAAGGAAACCCTCTATTATGAGGGAAATGTATTGCGGCTATGAATGATGGTGAATATTGTATTCTGAGAGAGGATATTGTGAGAGAAAGAAGAGGAAGTTACAACGGGTTTTGCTGTAGGTTGTATCCCTTCATTTGCTGGATAATAATAAAGGAAGGAACTGGCAATTTTTCTAGTGGACGTAGCCCACACTGGGTGAACCACGTAAATCTGTGTCTCTCTTGTATTGTGTGTCTTCTATGTTTTGTTTCTACATTTTTTTTATTTTATTGCTCCACGGTCCTGTTTTTCTAACACCAGTGTTGATCAGGATCTTCAGATCCATCTCCTCTAAATATTAGTAACCTCATTTCATCTACCATAGATCTTCCTTGGCTTCTTGACTGAGTATGTACTAAAATTCTTGTAGCAGTACTCTGATTGCTTTGAATACTCTGATTACTCTAGTTACTCTGGTTACTTAATGCTTCTAAAAAAATAGGAGGAATGATATTACTTACTTCAACAGTAGGCACAATTCACGAAATTTCTGGTTCTCCTCGACGAATTTCTTCGATCTGTACTTCCTCTGTTCTTGTGGATTCTAAATTCTCTTCGTCTGTTAGATCTGCTTATTCTCCATTGTAGAATCCTTCGTCTCCGTAATTTTTCTCAAATAGGTTTGCAAGAGGAACCTTTATGAACGGTCTCCCACTGTGCATGTATCCAGCCTTTGTATCATTGTCATTGTCTGAATTCTTGAACATTAGCTTCAATGTATCTTCAAGATATTCTTCTCATGCAATAACATCTTAATCCATAGCTTTAAGAAGTGTAGGATTAACATCTTAATCCTCTAGGTCCCTTAAAGAAGTACCTCTCTGCCTGGCTATATGATTCAACTTTGTCAATGGAAAACTCAGTAATGTACCCTCCAATAGTGTTGTCAAACCAGAGATCCATGGCCCTAGGCACAGTGTTGTCAACTCTCTTGACCTTTTTTATAAGCTCTACTATCCAAACCACAGGTGGTCTATATTTGATCTCAAATTGTGTATCTGCTAATCTGGCTAGCCACTCATATAAATCTTTATGAATTCCTCCAAATAAAATATCTTCTATGTCGGTGAAGATGTACCTTCCCAACTAGTCTTCTGTACTAATGCTAGGATTCATGTTCTGGGATTCAGCGAAGTCCTTCTCTTATTCTTCTATGCACTTCTAAATTTTTGTCTTCGATGGGAACCACATTAACATTCCCTCAAAAATATCTCGGTCCTGGCAACAGAACCATTTTTTGGAACAGGAGCAAACCCAAGGTTCAACTCTAGTAGCACACCCACAAGCACCTAACTACTGGCCCTTTCGGCAACATCTACGAAGCAGATGTAGTCTCACCCGAAGTAGCAAGAGGGGGTTGCAGGACACAGGTGTCTACAACCAGAGGAAATGCAAAGTGGATCCAGGACAACAACACAGAACAATCTAGTTATTCTTTATCACACTTAAGCCTGCTTCTCAAGTTATATCTTAGATCTAACACAACAATGCAATAACAGTATAACAGATGGAAAAAAACACAGCACCAATCACAAAGAACAACAAGATATACATGTTTCACCCTCTCCCTAGGGCTACGTCCACAGAACTGTGTTTCTTGATATATTATATGAAAACATACAATTCTATCTACGCATTTAGCTTACATATTTCTCCCTCTTTTTCTCATCCCTCCTTGTGCACCCAACTGCAGGGTTGATCTTCACACCCATCTGAAGATCTCACAATACAGACTCAATATTATTCTCAACAACAACACTCAACAACAAAAAACCACAATAATAGTGTCAACGAACCAACTATTCAGTAACCCTCTCGACTCTCCTAGACCTTTATTTATACATTACATGGCAAGAGTCTAGGTGTCAAAACCCTAGATCTAATACCCTAGGTGCCAAAACCCGTGCTTTAAGGGCTTCTCTAGCCTATCTTTCCTTCTTTTCTGTGAGGTGATCCAAAGCACTCGTTGATGTCTTATTTTTCTTGCTGAGTTTTCCACAATCCATTTTCCTTACTGCTTTATCTTCCTCGATATTCTCTTCCAACGACTAGCATTTTCATCCTTCTCTCCTTCTCCTCTACTTCTTTTCCCACTTCAACCCTTCCTTGGTTTATGTATCTTCCGCATAGTTCGTACTTCACCTTTATTCCTTAATATTCACTTCCTTTCATATCCAAGGGCCAATAATTGTACAAAGGAGGATGAATGGAAGGGAATGTTGAGGATCAAACTCAGAGCAGGATGCAAAAGTCTTGGAATGTAAGGGAGAAAATTTGGCAGAGTTCTCTTACCTCTTCTTTCATATATCCAAATGACCCCCTCTAGGTCCCCTTTTATATGGGAAAAATATGGTTAATTGGTTTTCAAAATGGATATAGGATGTAAGATGGTTTTTCAACCTGGCATAGCTTGTAAACTCCACCCAAAAGCATGAAACTTTTTATTTTTTTCAACATTTTAGAGTATATGTAGGATTTCAGGAATGCAACTAGCATATGTACTAGGGTACGTACACCATGCAAAATGATGTTTTTTAAGACGAACCTTGGCAAAAATGGTTGGTGGATGTGTAAGTAAGCAGGCCAAAGTAAAAAATGCATGATTGTGGAATTTTGAGCTATAACACTAGAGGTGTCCTTGTACATTGCCCTGAAAATTTCTGGCTCATATTTGATCTAAAGACCACTCCTGGAGGCCTCAGTGACTAGTGCTTTGTTGGTTTCCTTCTTCCTCATAGACATATCATAATCTACAAAGAAAATATGAGAACAGTGCAAGGATAAATCCAGAACTAATACATATATATTCAAAAAGAGTGATTATCAAAGATGTTACTCTTAACTCCTTCGGTGAAGAAAAAAAGAGTTAATGCTAAAAGCCCCAAATGAACCAGATATTTGGGTGTGAAAATTGTCAGTGAGACCAAAATATTTTATAACAAATCTTTTGGTTTACACAAAAAATTCTTGAAATTTAATTAAGTCTTGGACTATGGGATTTGGCTAGATTTATGGGTCTAAGTGCTAAGGTTGTGAGTTTTAGGAAAGTGAAAAGTATAACCATGTGTTCAAGAAACAATGTACCAGATGTCAAACGCATGGGGCTAGTACCTCTGCAGGGTGAGTGGTAATTCAATTTTAAAGTTTGAGGTGGTAGTAGCTAAGAGTTATGTTGGTAAGGAAACTGGTCGAGGGTTGTTTGGTATCAACACAAGGGAAAAATATGTATCTCTAGGGACAATTTCCATTTGGATAGAACCCTAGGTGGTGCTATTGTTGGGACTAGTTTTGGGAACTGCGCAATGCATGCAAAAGAAGGAAAGGTAGTTGATGCACTTTCAGGATCAGTGTGCATGAAAGGAGGAAAACAATTAGAATTTGTTAGGAACTTTGGTCCATCAAAAATATCTAATCCCTAATGTAATAATATAAGTATGTAAGGTTTTTTTGGGATATAGTAACTTAGATTCGAGAGTGAATGAGAGTAAGAAGAGCTAAGTACGCACTGTATGCACGAATGTAAGAGTGAAGAGAGACAGATAAAATGATAGGATAATGATAAGGGAATGATGTATGAGCGAAATGCAAATATTTTGTAAGAGATTATTATGAATAATATAAGAATTCGGTCATTATGGACATAGCCCATATTGGGTGAACCACGTTAAATCTTGGTGTATCTTTGTTATGATGTGTTTACTATTCTATTTATTGCGCACATAAAATGTATGGTTAATATTAATATGTCATTTGTTATGATGATTCTACACACATGATATAATGTATAATGAACAAATGCTAAGTGTAATGGTTATTATGAATTCCTCCCATCCCTTTAGGAATGTGGAATTTTGGTTCATGTAGTCACCATAGATACCTCGCTTGAGACTTCACCTTCTTTTGGGTGATGCCAAAAGGGATGGTATTTGAATATTTTTTTAGTGAATTAATTTTGAACCCCAAGTCTTCCCACCGCATGCCAACAAATGGTTCCATTTCCAAGACCGAGATATGTGACTGAGGCGAACATGGAGGTCTCCTAAGGAAGATATTGGACAATGGTTAGAGGAAAAGGAGCATGAGTTTTCCAGAAATCAGAATAAGAACCTGGGGATCAATCTAGAAAAATGGTTAGAGATGTATGTATTTACATAATTACATGATATTTTCTTTGTTGATTTCCCAAATGTTTTGGATGAGTGGATGCATATATTATCCGAAAATAATAGAAAATTCCGCATTGTTGTTCCGAGAAGTTGGACCCCTGAGTTGATCATAAAAGTTAATACTATGAGTAATCAGATCTCACGCACAATTTATTTTTGGTTGGATAGTGTATTAGGGGGTTATATTACTAAGTTTGTTATAGATTGCACCCAGCTATATAGTGTTATTGAAAGAGAGTTCTTTAAAGGTCCATGCATAAGACACTTGAAATCATTATCTACTTGGATGAAGATGTTGTTGTGTGATAAGGGGGTTATGAAGATGGAATTTTATTTCCCTAGTAGCTGAGTGCCTTCACGCACATAGGGGGACATGGGGCTGACCAGGGGATGTTCTAAGTGTATCACAAAGAGGGATTCAAGAATGAATAAGGAATGAGTGGAATAAGAATGTCAAGAAAAGAAGAATGTGTGACAGAAGAAAAGATTGGTGTATTTCCCAGTGGAAAAAGGTTTCGGTACAGTAGGAAGAGGAATGTGGATGATAGAGAAGAGAAACACAATGAGGTTGAGGAAAGAGACACTGATGTGGTTCTCCAGATCGAAGGAGTACCACACATAGAGGAAAAGGAAAATGATTGGCATATCATTCTAGCAGAAGGAGATCCATTACATCCCATTCAGGACAAACTCTGTGTTGAACTCATGTCCCCGTGTGTATGTTCGAGAACTGAGGTGAGATTTGAAACTTTATCACTTGTAGATAGTGAAGGAAGAAAAAATATATGTAAAGGTAGTTAGATTAGTGGAATTAGTATGAAAACATAGCTTCAGGTAGTGTAATCAAGGAAGAATATTGTGCAGTACATGATGGCCGGAGTAGATCCCACTTTGAGAATGTATGTCTTTCATGGAGCAGGGACAAAAGATCTAGACCAAAACTTATTTGTATGTTTAGCAATATGGATAATGAAGAATGCCTAGAATGACAATGTGAAAATAAAACAATTGGATATGACATTCAAATACCACACATTACACTGGTATATGAAGTATCAATCCACTGCACCTACAAGACANTATTATAGAACTAGAAGAGATAAAGCAGTTGCAAAGTGAATTTGTATGGGATTTTGATAAGCGATTTAAGATATTGATGGATCAGTTGACCTTCCAGATTCCAGATGAGCAACATAGGGAATGGTTCATTGTGGGATTTCTATCACATATGTGATGCCCCTTGACGTAATATACTATTACATCACCGTACAAAGAATTAGAGATATCAATGAAGTTGGAATAATCTCATGTAGGAGAAAATGGCACAAGGATAACTCAGGTTCAGTCACAGTTAGCAACATTAACAATTTAGTTGCAGGAGCTTGCTAAAGGGAAGGAAAAGTGTGAACAATTCTGGTGTGTTACATGCATAACATAAGTTCATCATAAGAATGAGTGTCCATATTTTAAATAATATTTGGCTAAAGGAGCCCCAAATCCATTGGCATTGGGAAGAAGAGTATATCGTGAGATATGTAAAACAATCGGTCATCACCTGACTGCCTGTAATTTTCTGCAAAAGCATCAGATCACTTCCAAAAACTTATTTTGTCATTTTTGTAAGTATGTGGGACATGATGAAAAGGAATGTTACAAACTCAATCTAATGAGAGAACACACTGAAAATGCATACAAATTTCAAGGGGAAGAAGGACCATAAGGAGGGGTACCACAATATAATACTCTGAGAGGTTACAATCAAAGAGGAAGAGGAGGATTTAGAGGTCGGGGAAGAGGAGGATTCGACAGAGGAAGAGGATTGATTATTTGTTATAATTGTAACCAGTTTGTACAATGTGCAAATATTGTAGACAACTGGATCATGCGACAGAATATTGTCCACAGTTGATTGTGAAGTGGTAGTAAAAGAGGAAACAAAATGTTTAGATGATAGCAACAAAAGAGCCTAACGATTGACCAAGAATAGCAACAGTTACGCACGAACGAGAAAGAACAAGAGCTGATGTGATGGAACAAGGAATTTAGACTAACCAGTCGGGCAGGAAAGCAATAGAACCTCCTTCAATTTTTGACCCATGAAGAGAGAGAGAGAGACACATATAAGAAATCAAGGAATGAACTACTAGAATCATAATGGGTAGCATCGACTTTGCAATCTATGTATGATAGGCAACCTATGTATGACATGCCTCTATCCTATGACCACTCAATGATAGAAAGGACAATTGAGAAGGTAAGTACTATGAAAATTTTCTTAAAGATTTTTTTATAACTAATGAAGGATGAAACTACATTGAACGCACTACACGGGATGATAAAACCAATCCACGCAAGATAAAGAAGAACCTAGTGCACAACGATTAGTTAACTAGGTACAATGCAAGAAAAGGACGAATAGGGAATTCTGACTTAATGCATAGGTAGGGGATTATGATATGGATAATATCATATTGGATCTTGGATCTGATGTGAATGTCATTCTGAAGAAGACATGGGAAATGATGGGAAAACCAAAGTTGATCTAGTCACCAATTTAGTAGAGGTTAGAAAATCAAAAAAAGATTGTCCTGATTGGAAGAATGATAGGGGTGAACGTTAACATTGATGGAATGTGCATCAAAAAAGTTTTTGAAGCAATCAAGATAGTGGATGGTAACAAACCTTATATAAATTTTCTTGGAATCGATTGGGATTTTTATAACTAGACCATTATTGATCTGAAAAAGAGACAAATGATCTTCGAACTAGCAGACTTGAGAGTTACTGTGCCATTAGATCTGTGGGGATAAATATATTCACTATTAATTCCCACATTAAATTATCTACCGGGGCTCGTAAGATTTGAGGTCCAAGCACAAGAAATTCAGGATTGGAGCCTAGTCTATCCTAATCTAAAGTCAGTGACAATATGAACAAACTGAGCAAAGTAAAGAAACTGTAGGAAATTAACACTAAGGATTCATCACTAGGACATATAAATAACTTAATGCTATAAAGGCTTAGATCACAGTCTTTCATGGACTCGGGGTGATGTTCATGTGATTAATCATGAGTAGCTTACTTAATTATTTTGTCCTTCAATGACTATTTCCTATAGTGGATCTACACTTAAATGCAATAAAAGAAACAAGCAAATGGAAATGAATTCATGTGACATGAAATAAACCACACCTTTGGATGAAACCCATCATGAAGAGGCCATATCTCACTAGTTATGAAACCCTTTGGTGAGTAAAGTTACAAGCTTGCAATAAGAAGCCAAACATAATGAAATACTAAAACAAAACTATGTGATCAACAATTTATTAAGCATGAAAAGAAATCATGAGTTTCTATAAGAAAATGGGAGATGAGAACTATCTACAGTACAGTAAATGAAATCAAACGATCAAATATTTCATTGTTTTTATGAACCAAAGGAATGCAAGTTCATAAATTCATCTATGCATATCTTCCACACTCTGAAAAAACAAAGTCTAAGCTAACCAATAAATAAAATTAACATAAATAAATTAGCAAACTGAATAGAACATCTAATCTATGAATCAATTAAAAATGCAACAAAAATATCTCACACATAGATAAACTAACATATGCATAAAAATCAATTAAACAAATCTAACAAACAAATATAAATGAGCAACACAGTACCAATCTTGAGGGGGCCTCCCAAGATGACAATTTCTGCTAGAGATACTTCATATGAAAACCCAATGATGCACCACAAATCTGAAATCAATTATCTTTCATCTATTGAAATCCAAGCTCAAATTACAACAATGGCATCATAACTCTTTTCCTATATTACATGAACCTCCATTACAAAAGAATGATCATAATGACAATTGGATCCTTCTCACATCCCTGTGAGGTTTATTTATACATGAAATCCATGGAGGAATGGATAAAACCGAATTCCCCAACTTAGATTTTGGTTAAAACCAATTTTACAATTTTTGGAATGAAATCACAAAAATCTGGGTTTTTCATCAATTTGGGCAGATTCAAGTTGAAGATCCTCCCATCACACTAAAACCATTTTGAATTTTGAAAAACAACCCTAATTTTACTCAATTTTTCATATTCTAGAAAAAACCCATGTCGTAGAATTTCTAAATCTTATACCATTCGCATGGAAATTGAGGCACAAGTTGGAAGTTTGAGATTTTTACTAATTCTTTCATAATCATTCCCCCGGAGCTGGAGGTCCACACATGCAATTTGGGTAAATTATTTCACACGTGTCTGCATTTCGATGTCTCTCTGGACAAAACCCATGTCTCTGATTTTCCTCTAGAAGTATTCCAAATTTTTGAACTATAATTGGTATTGGATGCATATAGGATGTTGGCACCAGATGAACACAGGTGAAAAATAAACACTGGTAGCGGATGAGTGTGAATACTAGATGAGCATAGCTACCAGATGATTGTGATGGTACCATAATAGGAACAATACAGGTACTGAAACAGGGATAGTGCAGGTATAGGAACATGTTTCTTGGACATAGAAACATAGGATTAAACCATCATCGATAAAATCATGTTAAAAACATCTTTAATCACTTAAAATGACACGAAATGAAAATAATTAAACACAAGGTAGAATGGATGTAATTAGTGGTAAGTGATGGGATAATGGCTATAGAATGTATTAAGAGTGCAGGAATATAGCTTATGAATGGAGGTTTTACATGATCGAAAATATGACATATTTTGTTGAAATAATGTAACTACAAAGTGTATTCTTATTATTATTTGATATATTAATCATTGGATCAATACCCATTGTGGATTGATCATGTCAGTTATTGTAAAAGGACCAAATCCCCTTTTGCGGATTGGTCATAATATAATTGTAATAGGAAAAAGAAGAAGCCAGCCCCATAATATATCAAAGAGGCCCCAGAATATAATAAAGGTGGTTATAACCACCCAAATTAAGAAGTCGGCCCTGCCAGTGAAGAGACACTTCACACGTGCGAGATTAGTATAAATAAGGAGGCTAGTGCCTCAATTAGACACACCTCACTTGCTCATTGAGAGACAAGTTTCAGAGCTACTATTGGAGAAGAGAGAGAGAGAGAGAGAGGTGCATATTTGGGAGAGGATCTTCTGTATTAGCTTAAGTTATCTCTTGGCATTGTATTGGATATCTATAATAAGGAAGTTTTTTTGGGTTTTCTTCCCCTAGAGGGTTTCCCAGGATAAATGTTGTGTCTCTTGTGATTGAGTATTTCTCAATGATATTGTCTTATGTTGTTGTTATCTATTGAAATGCAAAGAACTATAATAATGACTTAAACATTAACATGGTATCGAAGCCAAGCTGAAGAGAGCATCTTTCACAAGAGAAAAGTGAAAAACGTCACTGTTGTTGTACATGCAAATTAGGGATTTTTGTTGGTGAGGTATTTCAGCCCTAAAACCATCTAGAAAAGTGTGCCCTCCCTCAAGGATAATTTTGGCACCATCAATGCACATTCTCAGTGGCTAGATCTCCCAGAAAGTGAAACCCTAGTTTCACAAAGTACCAAAAAAACAGAAAATGAGAGTACCAAAAGTACCAGAGTACCAAAAGTACCAAAAAACCAAAAGCACCAATCCAAAAATCTACAGATCAAGTTTGAGGGGGT
>JASDQU010411644.1:0-10459 GCA_032191745.1 Picea mariana | reverse complement strand
AATTTGGTCGGTTTGACTTCCAGATCAAATTCTTGGATTTTGGCAAGCCATCGCCCTCTTTTTCCATCGTTGTCTGGTTGTACCAAAATATCTTTCACAGAACTGGTAGGTACGTACGCAATTATCTTGGAGTGTAGTACATATGTTCTGAATGCCTTTAATGCTTTTACCATGGCATATGCTTGTTTTTCTATTATATCATACTTCAGTTCAACGTCTCTAAGGCTCTTGCTGAAAAAAGTGATCGGTTGTTCGAAACCTTCTTCGTTCTTTTGTAGGAGCACCGCGGAAATCGTGTGTTCGGAGGCAAATGAGAAAATAAGAAAATCTTTTAGATAGTCGGGGCTCGTTAACACATGTGCCTCGCTTATGAATTTCTTAATGTGTGCGAACGATGCTTTGGCCACGGTTGTCCATTTTACTTCGTTGTCCTTTTTCAACATACCTATGATCAGTTTTACAATCTCAGCGAAATTTGGGATAAATCTTCATAAAAAATTTATTCTTCCTAAGAAAGATTGAATTTATTTTACATTTCTAGGAATATTTATAGTATCTATCGCTTCAATCCTCTTAGGATCAATCCTGATTCCATCCCTAGAGATGATATGACCCAAAAGCTTACCTTCCTGCATGGTGAAATGTGATTTCTTTGGATTTAAAGATAGACCAAACCTGTAGCATTTTTTGAATGTCTGTTTAAGATGTATCAAGTGTTCTTCGTCGGTTTTAGAGAAAACCGTCAAATCGTCAAGATAAATGACTACGAACTTATCCCTTTCACTAATGAAAGTGATTTGCATAGCGCGTTGGAACATGGCCCCTGCATTCATCAAACCAAAAGGCATTTTATCATACATGAACATACCCCATGGTGTAGTGAAAGCGGTTTTTTCTCTATCTTGTTCATTCATGGAGATTTGATTATAACCAGAGAACCCGTCAATCATAGACATTTGGTTGGCTCCAACTACCTTTTCTAGCACATGGTCCATTTTGGGCAACGGATAGTTGTCCTTAAGAGAAGACTTATTTAGATTTCTGAAATCCACACAGTCTAATTTCCCCATTCTTTTTCCTAACCGGGACCAGGTTTGCTACCCAGTCTGAATATCTCAGAGGTACTATTATTTTCGCATTTAAAAGTTTCTTAACTTTTTTTTCAATCACAGGTAACAAAATGGGGTTGATCTGTCTAAGATTTTGCCTAAATGGTTTGACCCCGGGCTTTAGAGGTATCTTGTGATCAATTACGGAAGTGTCGTATGTCCTTAATTCATCATAAGATCAGGCGAAAACATCCTTATACTGTCTGAGTAGGTATTTATACTTACTTTTTATTTTGGGGGGGAGGAATTTGGATATTTTTACCATCCTGGATTCTTCTTTGGTTCCTATATCACAGTCCTCCACTTCTTCTGGTTGGGGTTGTAAGGCGGATTTCATAGGTATGTCGTTTTGATCAAAAAGTCTTTCCAGAGGGATCAATCCTTTTGGAATTTGGTTGTTTTTAAGGACCAGCATGCGATGATTTACGATTTTGTCTTGAAATATTTGAGGGTCTTCCCCTTCTTGCATGATCCATATATTGTCATTTTGGTTTTCTTGATCTGTGTGGGTTTCAGAAAAATCACCTATTGCTTCAAGAAACTTCTTAATTTGCTCGTCATCCTCAAAAACCTGTCAGTGTTGGATGTTATCCGGTACAGATGGTCTGTGTCTGATTTCTATGTGATACTTCAATTTGAAAGTCATGGGAGGAAAGAAGGTTGAAGCTGCTTTAGCTAATGCATCAGCATGTAAGTTCTCTGCGTGTGGGATGAAGTGGACATTTACGGATGAGAAAAAGTTTTCCATCAGATCCCAGGCACAATTTCTATATTATCTTAATATAGGATGCTTGGCTTGGTACTATCGATTTATTTGTTTGACTATTAACTCTGCATCTCTGTATACCTCTAAGTTATTTATTTTTAGCTTCCTGACAGCCTCTAATCCTAAGACTAACACTTTGTATTCACATATGTTGTTAGTATAATCTATACCCCATTGTAGTCTGTAGGAAAAAGGAATGACGAACTTTCCTTCGGAAGCCACTAAAAGCACTCCTGCACCAGCCCCTTCACAAGAAGAGGCACCGTCAAAAAACATTTTCCAGACACCGGTGCTACATAGATCCTCTATCATGTAACCTGATTCTTCCTGCTCTATATCGTTTTCCTCTGGACAACCATCTAAACCGTCATCAAAAGATAAGATACAATTTCCTAAATCTTGATCCGCAATGTAAATAGGGAAATTTTTTGGGTTTTGAGGGTCGCTTACTGTATATGCTAACCCTGTTTCTCTGTACAACAGAGTAAATTGCCCACCAAACACAGGAATTGTGGCGAATGTCATATCCAGTTGAAGAGAACCCCCCAGCTTGGCTCCCCATGACCTAGAAAATAGTAAGCCATACTTAGGGGGAATATCAGCAATAACCACATCCATCAAGATACTTTTAATCGGGACATGTGCCAGGGTAACTACTAAATCCTTTATCATTCCCATACACTTAACCCTTCTCGAGTCAAAAGAGTAAAGATCTCTGTAAGGTCTGGTGATCTGGAGACCCAATTTGTCCATAATAATTTTAGTCATGACGTTATGGGAGGCTTCGGAGTCTAACATGAAATTATGTAGCAATTGATCATATGCATTTAAAGTGATATAAAAGGGAGAAATAGTGTCTTTTTCCCCTTCAAAATGTGGACCAAAAGTGATGTTAGGTTTGTCATCTTCCAGGTTTAAAACATCAGACTGGATTTCTAGCTCTGAGACACCGATCACTTTAGTAATCTGCTTCCGATAAACGAGGTTTTTTGCTAATTCTACCAGAGGGATTGGTATCTTAACTTTATTTATCTTATTTTCAAAACTGAAAACTCCGCTCACCTTGTATGTTTCTTTAGTTGGGACTTCTGAATCCTTCCTTTCTGACTTATTCGTCTGGACCGCTTTATTACTCATGGTCTTGGTTGAAGGCGTAATTTTATTAGCCATTTCGGTTCCTTGTGCTTGGGCCTCAACTTTTTCCACTTCGGACTCTTGTGTGCTTACTACTTTAGCTTTGTTGTTAGGTAATAGGGTCTCTTCCGGAGTAGGGTCATAAGTTTGACCTCTTGGGATGATTTTCTTAGGTTGAGTAGTTGAAATGGGCTTACTCTTAGATCTCAAGTTGTACTTAGGTTGGATCTCGGCCATTATCATTTCAGTTTCTTGTTGAGAGCCACAAAGGTCAGTATGATCACTTTCTTCACCCTTAACTGACGGTTGTTGAGTGTTTAGAGATTTTTCATAATATTCTCTAGTCAAATACAGTTGTGTGCAGTCATCACCGAAGTTTCTGACATCATTATCTGAATCTCTGAAATCTTGGAGATCGTTCGCTCCTATAAAATTTTCGCTCTTTAGGGAAGCTCATATTTTTTTATCTTCATTTTTTATCTGTCTTTGTTGGTTCGGGGGGTTGGGGTTCCTCTTGAAATCCTTTTTGGTGAAAGAATTAGCTTTGGCCTGTTCTAGCTCCATTCTGGATATTTTATTAGATAGTTCTTTAATTACCCTGGCCATATCGTCTACTTTGTCCTATGTGGATCAATTAGACCCTGACGAACTTGCTTGTTCTCTAAAGAGTTTAGTTTCTCGGTTTCCCATTTCTACTTTAGCTTTAAGCTTACTAGAAACCATCATATTCGACTCAATTTCTACAGCGTCATCCTGCATTCGGTTTAGAGTGGCTCCCCTTCTTTCTCACAAAAGGAGTGCAAAATCCGGTTCGAAAGCCCTTGCGAAACTTACTTTGGCCGCGGGTTGGGACGATTTAACCTCAGATGGGATTTTGTTATACAGCTTGTTGAATCTTTGAATAAACTCCATAACTATTTCTCAATTCCTTTTTCTCAAAGACCCAAATTCGGTTAAATAATACAGGTGGTCCTTTCTTTCGCCCCATTGTCTAAGGAAAGCATCTTCCAAGGCGTCATAAGACAACATAGATGTTGTCGGTAGACTCCGAAACCAAGTTCGGACCTGGCCTTCGAAGGTTTGGACAAGAAGCCTCGAATACATGTCATCATGTTCGATACCTAGGATGTTTGCAAATTGATCAAGGAAATTAATGTGTTCGGCTGCGGTCAGATCTCCTTCCCCAGTGAATTTTGGCAAATTTTTTATATAATTTTCGGGAAGGTTGTGCAAAGAAACGGGCAATACCAAGGGAGCATATCTTGTTGCAACTTTCACAAACACTCTAGGAGGGGGGGCAGGTCCTTGGCCTCCAGCTCCTCCTACAGGGGCTCCTCCCCCTCCTCCTCCGATAACCCCTCCACCTCCTCCTCCGGCGGCTGCCATCGTTATTAGTGGAAAGTCGTAAAGGGGGTTTCGGAAAATTAAAAGTGAATCTTTATTTTCTTCATGAAGAGGAAAATCCGACGATGAATGATAAGGAACGCGTGGACTTGGTTCCTCAGATTTGCAAGAGACGAAATCAGGAGAACCGATGGGTGTGGAAACCAAATGTGTAACACACTCTTCAGAATTAAGTGAGGTCGGGAAATTTAACTGAAGAAAATATGGTATGTCAATTGCCGATGAACTTTCAAAAGGGACCTTTCCTTTGTGTACTAAGGGGATTGTCAGATGAATCTCACTTCTAACTTCAGAGCAGTTTGTCGTTAGATATTTAATATTAAAGAGAGGACTGCGTGAAGTTGAAGGTTCAAAAGAACTCTTAGCCTTCAGTTGTGGGTGTTTATGCTTATAGACTGCAGCAGTTGGCTTAAGAGAGCCTCTCGCCTTTAGAATCTTCTCGGGATCGGTAACGGGAGTAATCTACTTACCATACGGGTTTTTTCTGGTATTCCTTCGACCGGATGCCAGTTTATTATTTGTGGAGTCGCCAAGTGAAAGATTGGAAAGCCTTAAAAGGTGTGTACTCTTTGTTCACTATCAAAGGGTAACACTTTCAACGAAAAAAAAATGTCGTTTTCCCAACGAAAAAGATTTCGTAACTTCGGTCCACGACAACGGCACCAAAAAGATGTTGTTTCAGAGTCTGTACTTAAGGCTTAGAAGTACAGTGTCTAGGCATCTGAAAGTGGGTAAAGGGTAGAGAAAAGAGAAACGTCAACCTTCGGCAAGGGAAACTAGGGATGATTTCTGCGTTGGCGTTGTTTAGCTTCCAACTATTCCTGGATGTTTATATCCTGTTCAATCACTTCCCATGAACGTTCGAGTTCAACCCGGGTAGTGGTTGTTTTAAGAATAGTATCAAAAAGGTTTAAGGCAATGTGTGTTTGATTTGATAATCTGGTTTTGATATTAGGCTGTGTTGGTACAGGGACAGTCATGGAGGAACAGTAAAATACGGAAACCTCAAGGAGAATTTAAGTGTTGTCTCAATTCGGTCATATAAAAGAGAGTTTACGGTTTCAGGAATAAAAAGAGGTGAAAATCAAAGGCTCTTTCTCGTAACTGGGTTATATTTTAATAAAATGTATGAGGTGGGAGAAAACATTTAGCTGTCTATCGAGTAAGGCTCCTATCAAGGGAGAATCTCACGTATAAACAGAAGAAGAAAAATGTAAAGAAATAACCCAATGAAGCATAAAATATATATAGAATTCTGAAAGTGTTGACTGGTCTTATACCTGCTGATAGCTGGTACAGAGGAAAAACAGTAAACAATATAGAAAACCAAAATCCATTCACTATAGTAGAGGTTGCACTAAATTATAGTGAAGCATTCATCAGATACGAATATGAAATGAAACGAAATATGAGATACAAGAAAATAAACTCATAACACAGTCGTGACGGAATTGAGAATCTTCGGATTTGCTTTATATTAACTCTCAAAATGTAAAACCTATGTTACAATCGACACAAAAAGGTCCAGCCTTTTTTATTTCTTTCTATGGTATATTTATACAGTTTTACAATAAAATAGAATCTCAATCATTGCAAAATTTTCAGTTATGATGAGGAGAGCAATTGTTCCATTTCTTTCTCTGTGTCTTTATTTGGTGCCAGAAGTTTGTCCTTGCGCATGCTCAGTGCAAGTGACAAACCTTTCCACCAACCAAGATATCAGCCTTGACAGTTCTGCTTGATAATTGGCTTCAAAAGAGTAACAATATCGGGCTAATTATGGCAACTTGTCTTCCATCTGTCTGTCTATGATGTCGATAGCGCACAATTGCACACTTGGTTTAATCATACATTCATCTATTTGGACTATGTCTGCCATAGTCACTTGTGAGATCTCGGCAGAATCTCTTTCTTCCTTTTCATTTAAATCAAGTGATATTTTTTCCATATTCATTTTAATCAATGCCTCGGCATTACCTCTGCTATCAATGCCTAGCAAATTACCATCTATAGAACTGGAAGCCTCTTCTAAGGATTTCGTTACCCACTTCGCTTGCAGCTTACCTTCTGAGATACTGTGTTCCCATTCTTTTAATAGAATATTTCCTCTGGCCTGCTCTGAAATGGTAAACCTAGGAGTACTTCCCGATTCCCTGTTATTTGTAGCTATCACAGCCTCTTGAAAGGCGACTCGTGATGCTCCAGTTTCTCTTTCTCTAACAGATAAATTTTCCAAAACTTGATTAAGAAGGAAGCAGTTGTCCCGAATCGCCTCTAGTTTGGCGAGTAAATTCCACTGGGCCGCAGAAACTCTGCTCTAAATCTCCATTGCCTAGGACTGGAACATCTCGATATTTATAAATTTACTTTCGGCGATCTCCACACTGGCCTGTAGCTGTTCGATCAAGTCTTTTTGCTGGCCCGCTTGTATCTGACCATCCCGAACCACCAACTCTGCTTGTTCAAGCTTAGTCTTGAGCAGCTCTATCTCACTTTTATCGGCCAACCTCGCTTGTTCTATCCCTACACTCGCCTGGTCCTTGGCGGCCTCCTCTGCAGTGGCTAGTCTGGCTTCTAGGGTTTTGATACGGCAATTTTTTCGTTTCAACTGGTTTTTCAAAACCCCGACTGAAAATTGATTCGTCGTGGCATATGCCCCTAATGTCCCAGCTATTTCCATCGTGAATGTTCATTCCTCTTGTCTTTCCCATCAGTCAATACTTTTTATTTCTTAGCTATCGATTCCCCCTGCTGATAGAATTCTCTCTTTACCACAGCCTTTCTTTTCTTATCAAAGAAGAACTCATTTGGAGGGAGATCTTCCACCTTTATATGCCTCAATTATTCATTTAAAATCCACCCTGCATCAATATTTCCCTGAGTTGACTGCAAGGGAGTAATGGATGCGATCGGGTCTCCATTTTGCTTGGTTGATTGCCCCGGGGTAGTACCCGGAGTCTGCTTTCTCGGTGGGTTGGGAGTCTTTATCTCTTCTTTCGGACTCTTAGTTTGCTCTTCCTCATCCTGGTGTTTTTCTTGACTAGGTGTCGCATCTTTGGAGCCTTCGGCATCTTTTTGTTTCGCCTCCACTGTATTCAAATTCTCACCTCGTAATATTGCGGGAAGACAATTGCGTCGATGTTCTTGGAATTTCAGAACATCGCCCCTCTCTTCAGGTGCCAAGGTTTGTATCCGAGCTAAAATCTCAGCATAAGATCTGGCGCCTCGGAAAATGTCATCCGAGGGCGAATTTTCATGTTCGAATCTCTTGAGTCCGCAACTGGCCAAATGATTACTCACGACCCTTTGCGGATCATGCTTCTTGAATTCAATAAGGACCAATTTTAGGTCTTCCAGGGATGCTGACTCAGCTTTAGCATGCCCGAAAGCTAACAAAGAATATGAATACAAATGAATAGGAAAAGGTGGCCATACCTTTTTTGAGTATCCCTTAAGCTCCTTACTTATACCACCGATTACCGTTTGTCTAGCAACCTCACGACAAGTCAGCTTGTCGAATATGAATAATGGCAATGCATGCAGGGGAATAGAAGCCCCGAAAACTCTGAGATATGAGAATTCGGCTTCTACATACTAGTCAGCTATATTGCTCAAATTCATCACTATATTTTCTGAGATCCTGGGTGGCGGGTGACCAAAAATAGTGACATGCAGCGGTACCATCACCCAGTTGAAAATTTCATATACGAAATCAGCCACTTTGTTTTCCCACAATTTCAAATGATAAACGTGAATGGGCTCATCCTCTGCTAGAGTCCAACTCCAGCTCATTAAGGGAAATGGTGTTAGAAAACACACGGCGTCCATAATGTATGCAGACATAAAAAATGAAGAAGTCTTTCAGCTCTCTTTCTGCGCCCGATACTCCGTAACCCAACTGGTCAAGCTATCAGACAGCATTTTCGCCCAGTCGAAGGAATAGCCTTCGGCGACTTGATGTATTAGTGGCACCCATTGAAGAAAGAAGTGTGAGATGTCCTCCCTCCCGTATATCCTGCAGGTCATCATAGCCACATACTTGAACTGTGGTTCCAAGGAAGCTATTGAATATATACCATTACTGTCTGCCCTAAACTTCGTAGGGTGCGAAACCCAATCTCTTATTAAGCTGGACATAGTCTTGTCATACTGTAGACATTCCTTTTGTTTGAACTTTTCCAAGAATTCGGCATCATATGTAAGGTTGGATGTTGTGGGCAACTTGTACATAGCTTGTAGATGTTCAGGTCTGAAAGTCCCGATGGTGACCTTCTGCTCATTGATGATGGTTCTGGTTGGTATGTCCACATGGTCTAATGCCCATCGGACCATATCATAGTAGGGTAGCAGTCGTGGCCTGGCCGCTACTTTATGCATTCCCAATTGAATGACGATCTTATATTAAGTGGTTATGTCGTTGTTTTCATTGTCGCTGGAATCATCAAAATAATCCACTAATTTGGCCTGCAGAACATCGGAAACGAACGACCAGTTCGGGACAGAGTCGACACTTCGAGGTGAAGTATCAGCGACGTTGTCCGAACCTTGTCCTAAAACCTCAACGCTGGCTTTAGATTCTTTTCGCGGGGCCATGACGAGAGATCCTTCTTTAGCTCTTCTGCGATAAAAATATGTATACATACAGAAGTTAGCTCGCTAAGAAAGTGTGCTCTGCGTAATATAGAAATGAATTTGTTATAACGAATAAAATCTCTATATATTTGAAAACTCAGTACTTTTTAAGAACAGATCGGTCAAATCACGTTTAGAAATAAATTTAGCAATAAAAACCCAAATCTTTATTTGTCGATTCGCCTTATTTCTAATTAATGCCATAAATTTTGGCGGTTCGAAATGTCAGTTGGCGTAAGGAAGAATTAATACTGCCTCGTAAACTGTGCAAGCATCAAAACACGGAAGATACTGATTTAGCTTAATTAATCTGGTTTTACTAAAGTTAATTAATCTTTCAGTACTCTTTGTATCGGGACTTTTTGCTTTAACCCTTTGGACCTCTAACACCCGAAATTGCGATGATTGACTTTGGTTAGTAAAAAAGTAATTGTGATTAGGCGCTTAATTAATTACGTAATTATTTATATCGCCATATAGCGACTCGGAGTTTCGAAGGTATAACTTCCGGGTCGTGAAACCGCGAGATCGCGATGATACATTTTAATTAAAAGGGAGGATAAAATCGGATTAAGTGTTTAATTAATTATGTTCATATCTTTATCGCAACTTCGCGACTCGAGGCTTAGACAATGTAGCTTTTTAAAAGAGAAAACGTCGAGTGGCGAATTGCCAACAGAACTTAACCATGGCTTAGCTTTTACCTTTAACCTTGACATGGGTTACTAAAATAAGGACTTCATGGTTTCGGCTATCGGGGATACGACAATAAGACTTTTTTATTTAGTGAACGTCGAGGTGCGAAAACCCGATGATGTTTAATCGTGATTTAGGAAAATTTTACTCCCGTTATTGCCCTGAGTAAAATTTAAAGTGATTTCGTTGTTTCATTGCTCGGGACTTGTGAACTATGTGATCTATAGCATCCAACATATGAAATCCCAAGGTAGAACAAAGGGGGGGAAATTTTGACGAAAAGTAGAACTCGCCTCGAGAGTACAATAATTATCGGTGTTTGCGTGATAAGACTTCAGATATTTTGAACCCACAGATGGAAAATACGAAAACCATCTTTCGATTTCGAGCATTAAGACATGAAATTCGAGACGGGCTAGAAAAAACAAAGGCAGCTCCAACACTCGTGAAGATGCAGGCAGCTCTAATTTGTATGCCATAGTACCAATCTTTTTCAACACCTTATAAGGGCCATAGTACTTTGGTGATAATTTATAATCCTTGTTGGCTTGCTTGAGGGACATCTGTTTGTATGGTTGTAGTCTTAAAAACACCCAATCCCCTACTTCAAAACTTCTTTCACTATG
This sequence comes from Picea mariana, assembly GCA_032191745.1. NCBI lineage: Eukaryota > Viridiplantae > Streptophyta > Pinopsida > Pinales > Pinaceae > Picea > Picea mariana. Next base: position 92 of record JASDQU010411644.1, on the reverse strand, counting down.
ATGTTGATATGCTTGTTGTTTCATGCGATTTTGTGCCATGGTCAGGTTGTCCTTTAAGATTTGGAGAACTTGTTGTTGATTCTCGATGTGAT
>JASDQU010411637.1:0-10458 GCA_032191745.1 Picea mariana | reverse complement strand
ACCACAGCTAGATCATCATCTACGGGTTGGGACAGCTTTGGAAGAGAGAGGATGATTTGGTGATTCAATGATTTGCAGATCTAGGATGCTATACCTCATATCTGACCTTGAAACTTCTTCTAGGGGTTTGTGATTGCCCAATCTATCATTTTGGAGAGTTTCAGGAGATTTGGAGGCCTCATTCACCTAGGCCGAATTATCTAGGGTTTCAGGCATTCAGGGGGGCACACCATTCAGTGGAGGAGTTCAGATCCACAGGATTTGAGAGTGACTTTGGAGATTCAGTTGGCATATTTCTTGGGGTGATTGGACACTTTTGGCAGTAGGGCCGAATTGTTGAGGAGCTTCAGCATCCCAATAGGACGTGGCATCATCCAGTTAGGGTTTATGCACTTCATATGGCCAGATCTACCTTGGTATTGGTCTTCATCTCTTATCCAGCCTTTGGATGCTTATTTTCTATTGTCGGGAGCTTTTTGTAGCAACTCATACTTCTATCTTGGAGCCATCTTTTGAGCATTCCATATCAACATCTTCATTGTAGCAGGTTCCTCTATTTCATGAATAAAAGCATATTTGAGATGTTTTGGCTTGTCTATCATATTGCATATGGTTGAGGTATGTTCCATGGTTGTGTCTTCTTGTTATTTGCTGCAAACATTCATATAAACACATCAGTAGACCCTAAGGCTGAAATCAAGAGGCCATTCAACAAGTAAACACATCTAAACAAATAATTCAGCAAAGTGTTTGACGAAATGCCACAACCAAAAAAGTTTTAAAAAGACACCAAACCGTGATGATCCTTGCATAATGGCTTGGGATCATTACATATACCCACGTCATTCTAGAGTAATCATCTATAAATTTCACAAATTATAATTATCCTCCAAAAGAAAATATAGTGGATGGCCCCCAAACATCTAAATGGATATAATCTAGAATACATTTACTTGTATGACTACATATTTTAAACTTTTTTTTACACTACTTCCCATAAACACAATGCTTGTATAAATTCATATTCAAATACTTTAAATATGGAAGTAAATTACATTTTATCAGTACCTTTATCCATTTCTTGCTCGTATGGTCGACTCATTGATGTCATAAATGAGTAGCTTTATTTGCTTCCTTATATATTGTTAGAATATTAAAGAATACTGAGAGGGGGGGTGAATCAGTATAGATTTATTTAAACAAATTTAACCTTCAAGCACTATGTAAACATTAACCATTAATCATGCCATTCATCATCACATAAACTCATACACATTGCATACACATTTTTACGTGGAAACCCAACTGGGAGAAAACCACAGAAACTTTTCTTATGTAGTTTAAATATTTTACAAGCACCAACTTGAAGGAAGCACCCACTCCTTGATTTTTCCAGCACCTATTGGAATGAGACACAAATACCCTTGGAATATTTCAAATGATGATACAAGATCAAATAAACCATCAAATACAATCCCAAAATCACTTCTTAAATCTGCATACAAAATTGCTTAGAACTATACCTAAAATCTACAAACTTGTAAGATTCCCCACGAGCTCAATTTTTTGTTTATGAATATGAAACTTGGAACTTAGATATTAGGATATGTTCTCCTTATAATGAAACAAGTGGAATTAAATTTGGACCTACCAAGATTCAGATATAATCATTTTATCTCAAACACTTGTTTGGGACTAGTTTTTGGATTAGTCATAAACCCCAACTTCCAACAAGTATAAACTTGTACTTGTAATTAATCAGGATATGAAACTTGTATCCAATATTCTTCGATGTCTTCTATAAAATTCCTCCAAGTTTCTCTCCTTGACTCATTCACAAAAAACCGTTATAGTGAAAATGGAAAGATGACTCATTTTGAAGAAGAAAACCCTAGTTTTAAAAACCTCAAGTTCCACTGAGTATGGCTCCAAACCTGTAATGACTCAAGATATGAAATTCGTACCCAAGATTCTTTGCTATACCTTCTAAAACAACTCCAAGTTTCTCTATCTAAATTTTTATAAAAAAAAATTATATCAAAAATTCCAAGATGACCTTCAAAGAAAAACCCTAGAACAAATCATCACAAGACTTCATCTTCCCTTGGAATTTCTCCCTTCTTCACTTCATCTTCCGTTGGAAATTCACTCCTATTAATTGGCTGGGTTGAATTGGTGTGTTTCAAATTCCAAATGAGCATCCTCTTATTTGTATGATTCTTCGCCACATGAGGGGGTGCAACCAAGGGTCACAACTTTTGGGTCGTACCTCTTTCTTAAGGATGGATGACCTTAGGGGCTTCTTTACTTTATTTTAGGGGTGTATTCTCTTGGTTTTAGGGGATTCTTCACTTGGATTTAGGGGATTCTTCGCTTGTTTTTAGGGATTCTTCAAGGCTCCTTTAAGGTTCCATTTTTATACAACTCAAAGTGGGCATGTAGAAACAACCACATGTTATCTCATCCTCTGAGGTCCATGCTTAAAAGCTATGCCATAAGGGGACCACTTTGGAGTTATATACACTTATGTCAAGGATCCTTCAAGGCTCTTCAAGGATTCTTCAAGTGGAAACATCATCGTCACTTTTAGAGGCTTATGAGATTTACTTTAAGGATTCTTCTAAGGTTGGCATCAATTACAACCAATTTTCCAACAATCTCTCCCTTTGGCATTGATGGTAACTTAGTAAAAAAATCGTGTTCCCCCTATATTCATGCTATTATCCCAATGATTGTATTGTCCTCTTTTCTTCATGTTGACTCCCCTATATTCATGAAAGGGTAACTCCCCCTGACAGTATTCCCCTTTTTTGCTTGTATAAGATTATGGAAATCAATTTGGAGAAGAAATTACTTGTAGTTTTTGTCTAATATACTCAAAGGTTTTTCTAGGAAGAGGCTTTGTGAAGTCTACAATTTGTTATTTTGTACCAATGTACTCCAACTTGATATTCTTTTATGTGACTTGTTCCCATAGAAAATGAACTTAATAGGAATATGTTTGGTCTTGGAATGCATCAGTGGATTCTTGGAGATTTTTATAGCACTAGTGTCGTTATAGAGTATCAGAATAGGCTCATCATATTTCACTTGTATGTCTTGAAGGGTTTTCTTCATCCAGAGAATCTGAGTACAACATGTTGTTGTTGGGATATATTCAGCTTCTACTATGGATAAGGATATTGAAGATTTCTTCTTTCTCAACCAAGACATTAAGAATTCACCTAAGTAGAAAATTGCTCCACTTGTACTTCTCCTGTCATCAATACTTCCTGCCCAATATGCATCCGTGTAGGTGACCATAGTTAACTCATTTCCTTTCTGATACCATAGCCCAAATTATGTTGTTCCTTTAAGATATCTAAAGATCCTTTTCACTACTAGAACATGGGTTTCCTTTGGTGCCACTTGAAATCTTGTGACCTATCCAACTGCTTGCATTGCATATAGTCTTGAAGTTGTCACATAGAGTAGACTACCAATCATTAATCTATAGAGTCTTTGCTCTACTTCTTTAGATTCATCATCTTTTCTCAACTTGCAATTGGTAACCATAGGAGTACTCATAGGTTTATTGTCTTCCATTTTGAACTTATTTAACATTTTCTTGATGTACTTAGTTTCGGAAATGAAAATTCCTTCATATAGCTGAGATATTTGGAGTCTGAAGAATAAATTCAACTCCCCAAGTAGAGACATTTCAAATTCATTATGCATATCCTTGGAAATCCTCTTAATCAATATATTATTATCACTTAAAAAGATGATGTCATCAACATACACTTCAAGAATAATCATATTGCCTTGATCCACTTTTATGTAGAGGTTACTATATGCATTTCCCCTTCTGAATCATTATTGTTGTAAGTACCTATCCAATATTGAGTACCAAGCTCTCAAAGCTTGTTTAAGTCCATACAGAACTTTATTCAATCTGCAAACATAGTCTTCATTTTCTGATTGTAGAAACCCTTCTTGTTGTTTTATGTAGACTTCTTGTTCTAATTCTCCATTTAGAAAAGTTTATTTTACGTCTATCTGATACACTTTGATCCTTTTGGAGAATGCATAAGCCAAGAAAATTTTGATTTCCTCCATTCTGGCCATGAGAGAAAAGGTTTCTTCAAAATCTATTCCTTCAAGTTGGGCATAACCTTTGCACACTGGTCTTGGTTTGTTTTCAATGACTTGTCCATCTTCATTTAGCTTGTTTATGAAGACTCATTTTGTCCCAATCACATTTTTGTCCTTTTGTATTGGAACTAGTTCCAATGTATCATTCTTCTCTATTTGATTTAGTTCTTCTTCCATAGCATTGATCCAATGTTCATCATTTCTAGCTTCCTCAAAGTTCAACTGTGGATAGTAATGAAAAATGTTCTTTTTCAGGTGTCTGTGCTTGTCTTCTTCTTCTAATTTATACCCCAACACTTCTATCTCCAATGATTTGTTCTGGGGGATGATTGTTCTGAACTTGGTGGTTAGGTGTCCTTGGAGGTGTCTAAAAATATTGTTGGTTGTTTTCTTCTTGTTCTACTTTTGGTTGCTTCTCTTCTTGTTGTTGTTCTTCTTCTTCCTCCTCTTCTTCTTGATTTAGTTACTCATTTTCTTGTTCTTCAAAGATGTTTGAATTTTTTCTTTCCTTCCTGGTCTTCAACAAGTTTGTTTCATCAAATTTTACATTGAATATTTCCACTATCTTGTTGAGTCTTATATCGTATTACTTATATGCTTTGATTTTGCATGAGTACCCAACAAATATGTCTTTTTCCACCTAGGGGTCAAATTTTCCAATATTCTTGTCTTTCCTTTTATGTATCACTTGCTTCAAAACACTATAAAGTGTTGATTAATGGGTTTGGTTGTCATTGATGTCAACCCTTGAAGAAATTCGGGTAGCACAAAGGTTTGGGTAATGGACCCAAGTTTGTTTGATGTATAATGGTATGAGTTTTGATATATTTGTGGGTAATACTATTATGGATGGATATTACATGTCATGCCATTTCCAGTGGTATGTGGAACGTCACATAAATCCTCGCGGTTTGAGAGTTATGGTCTTACAAAGTTGAAGGACCCTCATATGAATGGTTTGAAACCCCAAAAGGTCAAAGAAGTCAAAGTGTTTGCAAAGAAGAAATGATTTAAATAATAAAGTGAAGTTACAAAGTCAAAGAGGATTATTTAAATAATAAAGTGAAGTGACAAATTCAAAGAAGATTATTTAAATAATAAAGTGAAGTGAAAAAATCAAAGAGGATTATTTAAATAATAAAGTGAAGTGACAAAGTCAAGGAAGATTATTTAAATAATAAAGTAAATAGAGAAATTTTTAATTATGGAAAGTGGTTAAAAGAAGGTTAACCCTAAAATGAGGAAAATGGGTTAAGTGGTCAAGTGACTATTGGATATATGGACAAGTGGAAAATTGGGCAAAGTCGAACATAGGTGACTATGTGGACGACTATGTGGACAAAGTGGCCTAAAAGATGCTTCTAAGGAAGCTACTTGGAGAGTATAAATACGAGGCAAGGCTCTCTCATTTTAATCACACTTAAGCATATTGAATATCTACATGCTACTGAGGTAACCAAAGGATATTCTAAGCCAAATTTCAGAGGGAAGGTGAAGTAAAGAAGGCCAAAATTCAAGGGAGGATAATTTTTTTTGATGATGCTTTCTAAGGTATGTTATTTACAGGTCATCTCACCATTCTCGCAACAAATTTTTTTCTAGAATGATTCAGACCGTGAAATTGGAATTCCATTGAGGAAACATATCCAAGTAGTTTTGGTATGAATTTCAGCTTGTGGGTTGTTGTATTTTTGGATTTACACTCCGTGGAAAATAGGGTTTGTGGCTAGTCCTTAAACTAGTCTAAAACAGGGGTTTCGGGTAAAAACATCATAACTTCTTCATAACAGATTCAAATTCATTAATACCAAATGTGTTGGTTAGAGTACAGTCTCTTGTATTATGTGTAAAATTTTCATATCCATACAACAAATATTATATGTCGGGCACACTCTACAAGTTTGCTCTCTAGAATAAGCCAGAATTCAACAAGGTATGCCATATTTTCTATAACTCCTTTTATGAGAGGTTCCAAGTAGTGACACATGGAGGAATTGTATAAAACACATTGAAGAACATTGTGTATTATTTTCAGATCTTTATTCATTACATGTACATAGTTATGATTATTTCAAGTTAGGTTTGTTGACTAATCCAAAACTAGTCATGTGAGAACAAAGTAAAGTTTGATGAAAATGCTAGTCTATTGTTGTTAAAGTTAAGGAAGGTTTGTAGGTTAAGGTACAGGTTGGTGCATGGTTGATGCACTTGTTTATGGTACAAGTTGATTACAGGTTGGTGCATGGTTGATGCACTTGTTTATGGTACAGTTTGATTACAGGTTGAGGTATACGTTGATGCATGGTTCAAGTTATTGGTACAGGTTTATAGCAGTATATATCATAGTGATAGTGTGACAGTGGTTCCATCATTCTACTTATATGTCAGGGTGGTTGGATGGGGCAAGGACAGGTGGTTGTATCCACCTTACGGTTGTAGTCAGAGAACATAGGGGGTTGTAGCCTCCTTCTAGTTGTAGCCAGAGAATTGGGGAGTTGGAGCTTCCCTCACATTGTAGCCTAAGAAACTAGAGGGTTGGAGCCTCCTTCTAGTTGCAGCTGGAAAACAAAGGAAGTTGGTGCTTCCAATGAATGTAATTCTTCAAGACATATAAGAAAAATAATTTTGTGGTTTTCTCCCGCTTTGGGTTTCCACGTAAAAACACTAGTGTATTGTGTATGTGTATGATTGTTCATTTTTTCATTGTTTATTTACTCTAAAAATATTAGATGATAATGATACATTGATATAACACTTACATTATATGGTTAAAAAGGATTAGATTTATCTATTACTGATTCACCCCCCCTCTTCATAATCCAACAATTGGTATCAAAGTAGGTTCTTTCAGAAATCAGTTTAACCATTGAAAGGTAGATCATGGAGAGCAACAAAATGTATAAAAATGGAATATCATAGTTTGATGGACAAAAGTATGCATTTTGGAGCATAAGGATGAAGACATATATACAGGCACAAGAATTTGAAATTTGGAAATCAATTATAGATGGATACACAACACCAGCAGTTTCGCGACAAATGACAAAGCAGTGAAACTCGGTCAGAATAATTCCAAAGCCACAAATGGACTTATGAATGGTCTTGAAGAATCGATATTCACCAAAGTTGCACATTGTAAATCTGCTAAAGGGATTTGGGACAAACTTCGAAATATTTATGAAGGAGATTCAAAAGTCAAAGCAACAAAGCTTCAAACTTACAGAGGGGGGTTCGAACAACTAAATATGAAGGAAGATGAGAATATTGCAGCTTACTTTTTATGAGTCGATGAGAATCTGTAATTGTTCAGAAGGTACTAAGATCTCTTCCTATGATATTTGACCCTAAGATATCAGCACTAGAAAAAAGAGCAAATCTAAACTCAATAAGCATGAACAAACTACATGGAATCTTCACAGCATATGAAATGAGAACTGAACAGGAAAATCCAGATATAAAAGAAGCAACCTTCAAAGCATCCAAAAGGTCAAAGCAAAAGGGAAATAAAAAATAAAAAGAACATAGCAATAGCAGTGACGTCTCGAAAGATGATGAAGAAGCGACCAACTTTTTCAGAAGATTGAACAAGGGAACCAACGACAGGTATAGAGGTAAGCTTCATTTTTCTAAGAAATGTCCTCATAAGAAAAAGAGAAATTATGAAGGTTATTCAAATTGAAAACAAACATATAAAGGCAAAAGAACCACAAAGAATTTTTTCAAGAAAATCTTATGCACCAAAGAAGACATCTCATCATCAGATGAAGATGAAGTCAGTGACAGTGAAACAAAAAGAGTTCTATTCATGGCAGTAGAAGACTCTGAAGAAGAATATGAAGAGGCCGAAGAAGAATATGAAGAGGAAAAATTTGACTACCGAGAAGAATTTGTGTGTGCCATAGAAGTTGTTAGAAGAGAAAAGAAGAAAAACAAGAAACTACAAGCGGAACTAGACAAGAAAGAAGACACTTAGCAACTAGAACAAATGATCACAAATTTGAAGGTTCAAAATGAAGAAGATAAAAGAATTGAAGAAGCACTCAAAGAACAACTAGAAGGAAGAGACAGAATCATTGGAAATTTGGAAGAAAAAATTGTCACATTAAGAAAGGATCTTCAAAAGAAAAATATGTAGAACAGTGCAAAAGTTTTGAATGACATTATCAGCAGTCAAAAACCTCATCATGACAAGTCCAGACTTGGATAAAATCAAACAAAAAATGGATCAATCTCCAAAACAACAGAACAAGAAACATATCCAAAAAACTATGCAGAAACAATGAAAGGGGATAGGAAGGTCTACAAATAAAATTACAGGGACACTCCTCCACCGAGAAGATTTAGATTTCATAATCAACGACTGACAGAAACAAATAGGCCTCGGGAAGAAGAAGGATTCATAAGAGTACCTCCTTTTAGAAGATATTCAACTCTCGGGTATCAAAATATCTTTTTTTGTTTATGTTATGCATGTAATAATTTTGGACATAAACTTGTGAATTATAGAGCTAACAGGAACATAAACAACTTGGAAAGTCATACACAAAAGGGTTATCCAAGAAGACCTAGTGAAACACATACAAGAAGTTACAACAGGTTTGAATCTTTGAGCACTGAAGTGGAATGTTATAAATGTAACAACTTTGAACACATGGCCAAATATTGCAGAATGACAGTCCCTCCTAGAGAATCACAATAGAACAACAACAGTCACAGACAGGAACCTCAGAAGAGGACATGGATAAGAAAGAAGAATCAATATAGCAATGAAGAATGCACACTCGCTCTGCAAGCTAAGTAGAAGAAACGTGGTTGGTATGTTGATAGTGGTTGTTCAAAACACATGACAGGTGATAGAGACATGTTTCTTACATTAAGAAAGGAAAGAGATGGATCAGTCTCCTTCGGAAATGATGATTCAACTAAAATAATTGGAAAAGGCACAGTCAGAATTGGGAACAAGAATACCAAGGCAGAAAATGTTCTACTAGTAGAAGATATGAAACATAATCTTCGAAGTGTGAGTCAAATGTGTGACCAAGGTTATAAAGTTACTTTCGATTCACAAAATTGAGAGATAAGAAAAGAAGGTTCAGGAAAATTGATTGCAACAACTGCGAGAACTTCAGGTAACATATATGTATTAAGTGAAATTGGAAATGAAAAATGTTTCCTAGGAAAGGAAGATGAAAGTTGCCTATGACATAGAAGAATGGGTCACATGCATTTTGATAACCTTGTCAAAGTCAGCAAAAGGGAAGCAGTTAGAGAAATGCCCCAGATCAAGAAACCAACCAAACTTTATGCAAGTGTTGTTAATAAGGAAAGAAAACAATAACCAAGTTTAAATCAAAAGAATATTCAACGACAAGACCACTAGAAATTGTGCATACTGATCTATTTGGACCAACTACAACAAAGGGTTTAAAATGTGAGAAATACTTTATGTTATTAGTTGATGATTATATAAGAATGATTGCAGTTTTCTTTCTCAGGAATAAGTCAGAAGCTTTTGAAAACTTCAAGGTCTACAAAAAAATGGTTGAAAATGAAATGGATTCAAAAATCAAATGCTTTAGATCTAATAATGGAGGAGAGTTCACTTCAAAGGAATTTATGGACTATTGCAGTAGGCATGGAATAAAAAGACAATTCTTTGTTGCTAGGACACCTCAACATAATGGAGTTGTTGAAAGAAAGAATGGGAGAGTACAAGAAATGGCTCGAACAATGCTAATGGATTCCAAATTGACAAATATCTTTTGGACACAGGAAATGCATACAATAGTTCACATTCAAAATAGAGTAATTCTCAGAAACAACACTGACAAAAATCCCTACGAGCTATGGAAAGGAAGACCAGTAAATGTGAAGTACTTCAGAGTTTTTGGAAGCAAATGCTACATCAAAAGAGAAGATGGCAGAATGGGAAAGTTTGACTCTCATGTGGACAAAGGAGTATGTGTTGGTTACTCAAGTACAAGGAAAGCATACAATTTTTACAACCTGAGATTGAACAAAATTGTGGAAAGCATCAACGTAACAATTGATGAAATAGGCAGACAATAATTAAAGGAAGAAGAAAATGAATCAATCGAACAACTTTACGAAGAAGAAGCAGAAGATGAAAAAGAAGTAGAAGGGGAAGATGAAGAGGATTTGACAGAAGCAGAAGAGAAAGTTCAGCAAGTGCCTCCAAAGACACCTAACAGATAAGTACAGAAGAATCATCCTTCAGATCAGATTATCGAAAACAAAGATGTAGGAGTTGAGACTAGAAGAAGAATCTGTTCACCAGAACAAACACACCTATCACTCTCATCT
>JASDQU010411634.1:0-10460 GCA_032191745.1 Picea mariana | reverse complement strand
CACGGTAACAATTGATTCACCCCCCCCCCCCTCTCAGTTGTCCAACACCTCTACCTACGTCTAAAACTTCTATTGTTGTAGTGGATATTTCAAGTGTGGTAATAGTGAGTTGATGGAAAAATTCCTATGTTGCATATCTGTCATGACATATTTCACCTTTTCTTTCATTCTCTTGAATCTCTGGTCAATATCCCATATAGAATCTCCTAGTTTCTATCTCATCTCTATCATCTTGTTCATGTATTGATCCTCTAAACTTGGCTTTTGAAACTCATTTATCAGTAGCTTCTTGATATATCCAATCATTCTAGCTGTCCCTGGCATACTGTTTTTGGCTAAACTCATATACCAATCTAGTGCATGATCTCTTAATGTGATAGCTAACTATGCAAGTTTAGCATCCTTGTCTATGTTTTGTTTTTATTTCCAAATATTTTCATAGATAAACGTGTGCTTCTCTGGTTCCTTCGACACTTCTCCTTTGAATTATGGTAACATGATGGTTGGGTCAGGTCCCACCATCTTAAATTTTGAGCTAGTACCTCTGTGCGGTGTAGATATTTGACTAATACTTCCTGAATTGGCTCCCCTAGTTGTTGTTACCTGTGTAGATGTACTTTCTGATGTCTTCCTTCTCCCAAAATTTTGTTGTCTAAATGGTGGTGCTCTTCTTGGTGTATTAGTTTCACATGGGTTTACAGGTTCCAAACTGACACTGATATGGATAGGAGTGTTGCCTTCTACATCTACTCTTGTACCTCTCATCTTCCTCTCGTATGTCACGCACAGTATTTTCTCAATTTTCTCCACAACCCAGAGATCCTCTACCTCCTCTTCATCACTTTTCAAGCCTTCCCTCGCAGCTATGACTCTCTTCTTGGTGTTCACCTTGAATTGGTATGGTACTCCACTGCATGTCCTTCCAGTTGTCTCCATGATCTTCTTTATCTGGTCTTCATCCATCATAATTGGGTCCAAGTCCTCCTCCTTATTTCCTTTATCCCCTTCTCCTTCCATTTCTCCTTTTCATGTCAGTTCTTCCCCCCTTCCCCCATGCACACAGGGAAGTAGTATTTAGGTAGATGACCTTTTGATTGGGCTACTCACTTTTGGTGTTTCCTCCACCTCATCAACAAATTCTAACCTTCTACCCTTCTTCTTTGTTGGTTGGCTTGGTGAAGAGTCCTTAATTTCCTTTCCTTTCCCTCTGCCTTGTTCTGTAGACCCTTTCTCTTTTCCACTTAAATCTTTAGAAACCATTTTCTCTTCAGATGATGGGGTATCTCCTTTGGGGTCTAAATGGATTTTTGTTGAGGCCAAGAAAGATTCCTAGTCTCTGTTTGATTTCTTGAGATCTTCCACCACTAGCAACTTAACCAAGGATAAATGAAATAAGCTGGACTTAAGTTGATCAACCCTAGCTTTTACTTTGTCTTCCATTTTACCTAGGCTTTTGTATAGGTAAAAAGGTAAATTTAAAAGTTTATTTCCTTTGAAATGCATCATAACCCTTATGTGATACTGCTGTACTATGTCAAATATTCCCTCACAAGTGAAATATAGTTGCACCACCCTTAACAATTTTTCATAATACTCTAGTATACATTCTCTTGGAATAGTGGCACCAAATTTCTGCTTCTTGTACTTGGGTTTCAGGAAATCAATGTAGAAAATTGGATCAAGAGGCATACCTTTAAACCGTTTCTCCTCGTGGACTGGAATCTCAGTTGCACCAACCACTGTCTCCTATGATACTTGGTAAGTAAAGTCAATAATTCTTGTCTGGACAACATTGAAATTGAGGGCGAATGCCTTTGTTACGTGTTACCTGTGCATTATATCCTTGGATCTTCTCACAAAACCTCATGCAACCACCTTGCTCAAATGAAACCCTAAATGCAGAATTAGAATTCACTAACTTCAAACTCTGTGGTTCACATCTCAACACACTACCTCCTTTGTTCTATTTCTTTTTCTCCTAAGTTTTTGTTGTTGTATAAGGCACTTTACATAGTGGAAAGCAAGACTAGGGTTTACTCAATTGTGCCAAATGGACTCAATAATGCAATAAACAATTTTTAGATTGTGTGTATATGGGTGCATGACACTTTCTAGACCAAAAAATACCCCTTTCAGTCTTTAGGTAGCAAAAATAGAGGATGTGTAGTGTGCAAGTACTATGTAAAAATGCACAGTGATGATGCAGAGCTTGCGTAGCAAGTGAGGTATTTCAAATTTGTTGGAGAATAGAGGTCTGATCGATGACATAAGGTTTCTACAATGAAATATGGTGGGGAAAAACATGTATAAGATGAGAAATATTAGATTTGAAAATTGATTTAACTTCTTTGGAGTGATATGCCAGTTTTTGTAGTGCCAAGGAACTTGCACAGTGAGTTTGCACAGCGTGTGTACTTTTTGCAGGTTTAAGTACAAAAACCACTTTGAAATCTAGGAAAAATGAGATTATGACCTTTCATGACTCTTTTTATTTCATAATGTTCCATAATTTCCCATAACATCACTTGAAAAAACCTCCCACCTAGACTTTAGACTTGACTCTTTTTGACATGCCATTACAGATTTTATAGTAACAACTTTAGACCAATGACTCAATTAGGAATTCATTGGTCTTCCCAATATCAAAGCATGACTTTGAAAACTCTTGAAAAACCTCTAACTCTACCTTGAAAATAATGACACTAACATAGTGGATGACATACTATGGGTGGTGGAGTTTTAGGAAACATTGGACCTCAAAATGCACCTCTTCGATTATATGTTCAACCTTTAGCAACAAAAAAATATTTGGATGGTAGGTCAGTATAATAGGGGTGCATATTCCCAAAAACATATGCATAACTGAATCTAGAAAAATAATATGGTACCTCATCATTCCATGGAAGTTTACCATATGCTGCCAAGAATCGATCATAAATATGGAATGCAATGTGAGGGTGCTTGAAATATTACACCTTCAACATTTGTCACTTTGGTCCTTCCCAAAAATAACATTGATTTTTCCTTCTCTTTTGACACCCTTTTCTCTATTTTGGGCCATTTATCAAGGCACGTCACCTGTTGTCTACATCTCCTCATCAAATCAAAAAAATCATTGGTTGTTGGCCCAAGGTTCTTATATACAACAATGAAGTTCTTTAAAGAATGAAAAAGGATCTCTAAACTTTGTTTTCTCTTTGCAGGGAGATCCATTTGCTCAAGATCATGCTTCAACTTTGCATGGTGTCTTGTTCAATGTTCAAAAAGCATTTCTTGTACCTTGCATTCCAAAGGAATCTCCACACCAATGTCTAAGGGACAGGTGGTTATAGGGGTGTAATCTTCATTTTCTTGAAAATACTCCCCTTTTTCATCTTCACCCTCACCCTTTGCTTCATTATTGTCTCCAGCAGGAGCCAAATCCAATACACATTTAGAATTTTTTTTAGATATTTAGGATAATGAAAAATGACATATATATGCATCTCCATACGCATAAGTTATTTATATAAAAGCATAAAAAACAAAAATAAATTTATCGGCCATCTGTTGCTGATGTGATTTGAGTTGTTGTACATTGGGTGACATAAGAGAATCTACTCCACAAAATATTTCCCCAAAATCATGATTAGAAAAAGATCACAATGATCCATGACACAACGGATCAAATTGATCACCCCCTGCAGATGGATATGCATTCTCTCGTGATGTTGTTTCTCTTGATCTACTAAATGATGCATCCGAAAAGAAATTTATCAAGTTCAATTAGTTATATCAATTTCAACATATATGCATGCATAAATTAACATGTGCATATAAACATACATGTACCTTGATCTCCAACATGAGTAGATCTAGATGAATTTGATCGTTGAATAGACTAGGTAGATCTCCTTTTTTCACTAGACTTCCTTGTGTGACTAGTTACCCAAGCCTGACTAAGGTTCCTTGTCGAACTAGGGTTCCATGTCGAACTAGGAGTCCCTCTATTGCTTTCATTATATAGCCTAGAGCGTTCGAGAGGTATAATTGGAGACTTCTCTCGATCCATATATATTATATATGTGTACCAAGCTGCAAATTGACTATCTTTTAATACATATATTGACTATATTTTTACACATCATATAAAAACATGTATTTCTTCCACATCTTAAGAAAACATTCCATTAAATTTCAAATTTTGTGTGCATGCATATCGATCAGGTTGTGGTCTAGAGGTTGAAAAGGAATGTTTCCATGTTAAATGTATCTAATCTCTCTTATGCCACAAAAACATAGATCTATAAGATAGTTTTGAGCAATGAAAAGACACGGAGAAGAAAGGCTCTTCACATAAACACATTTCCTCCCAAGTGAAAAAATAATATGCTTGGATTGTATGAACCAAAACATTCAAAATGTTGGTATACTGAGAGGGGGGGTGAATTAGTATTACCCCTTTTTAACATTTAGAAGTTACTTTTTATATTTTATTGATTACCACAATAAATCTACAATGAATTCTATGCAAAATCATATAAATATATTCAACACGAATTACAAGTTTGTATAAAGAATAGTGAAGGACACCAATCCTTTTTAGAGAACCAACTCTAGGAGACACCAATCCCCTTATTTAGGGCACCAACCATAGGGAGCACCAACTCCCTTTTATTTAGGGAACCAACCCTAGGAAGCACCAACTCCCTTGTATTTAGGGAACCAACCCTAGGAAGCACCAACTTCATTGTATTTTACAATTTTCTTAGTAAGGATATGAATCCTTCCATGCTCCTCCCTTCCACCCTCACTGCATAAAAATCAACCGTTCTTCTTCTTGGACTCTGCTTCTACTCTGATCTTCTTATTTGGACTATAGAGACACTTTCTTCTCACCACTCTTTCTCATTTATATACTCTTTCAACTGGTGTGTGATACGAAACATTGTGTCCCTTTGTTTGGACCATCTCACCTCTTCATTAAAAATAATCTTGTTTTTTTTTTTCTTTATTCAAATATTATCGAGAAGACTTTTCAATTTAATGAAAATGATTTTCATTAATTGATCACATGATTGATTTAATTTAACTTAATTTCATGTCTCTACAAATATTGCATAAATCAATTATGTAGAGGTGCTTCCTTCAAACCATTTACATGTGACCATCTGCGAAAAACCATGGGATTATTGTCTAAGCAATGTTCCCAATGCCTTATGGATTATGTGTTCATAACCCATGACTGGGGGATAGAACCTAGTTCATTGGATTTCGGTGTTCGTAGATTTTTATTTGGCAATCATCTAATATTCCATAGTTTTCAATTTCTCAAAATGGTTACCTCTCACATGGGTTGATCTGATGGTTGGCATGATTTGTAGAACCAAATCAACGGTCTAGATCCAATCCTTACTGATTATTTTACTTCTTAATCCAATGTTTATGACTTACTCTATGGTTTACATGGATGGCTCTCATTTACTTTGGAAGTTAGGCTTTCACGATTTCCATTATTTGCAATCATTAAAAATATCAGAGTATATTATTCCAAAATAGATCAGACGATCATTATTCGTTCTTCCGTTAGTTTGACGATCCTAGATTTTCCAGAGGTTTCAAAAAAATCGATGACCATGACTTAATATATAGGTGAGTGAACGGTTCTTGTTTACTTCAAGAATTCAGAACTTTGTCCTTCACGATTTCTAGGACTCTAGAGTAGCAATTACTCCAAAGTGGTTACCTACCGAATAAGTCTTAAAATGATGGTGACCGCTTGCTGTCGGTTAACACCTCCACTTACACTATCCTTCCACTACGCATGATCATCGGTTGAGAATGATCAAATTAGATCAACGATTAGATTTAACTTTGGCCTTTAGCACTTCAGATAGTTATTGGTGTTTAGAAACTTGTTTCCCCTGAAATGACTTAACTTGTTGACATCATTATTGACTTGGCACTGATTGAGTGGCTACAATGTCTCACCTACATTCATGACTTACATGTACTTGAAATGCCAATTTCATATTGACACTTGTCATTATCTGATCATGCCACATGTCCTTGCTGACATGGTCTACTGTCGTGGATCTCCTAATGTGTGTGCTACGTTTATTCACTTCGTGACTTCGAAACTTTGGCCTTCAGTTGAATTTACATGTTCTCAACAAATTCTCACTGAAGTGGTCATCGCCAGACTTGACCACGATCCTGATCCAATGATCATCGTGTATTATCCATATTTGATGGTCCTTATTTATGTCTTTTTCCTTCCACTCAAATTGATCCAACAGTAGAGAATGCTCTCGGAGCAGATCAACGATCATGGATGATTGTGGGGTCCTCAACTAGCATGACATTTAAAACTATCGTAGACTTCCACAATGGAAACTGCTCGTTTGGAAGTGGAACTGATGCTAACCGTAGATCTTATTGGTAGGTGACCATCGACAGTCAGTGTATATTGAAAAACCATAAATTGCATGTGGTTTATCCCATGACCCAAACTCCGCAATTGAAGTTGTGTGATTGTTGGTGGATCAACCACAATTGTCGATATTTGAATGGATGAGATCTTACGGTCTAGAATAATTGTGGGATTATAAATAACGTGTTTTTAATTCTCCCTTCACACTTCGTAATCAATCCCTGCCCTTGATATAGCGCTTTCGTATCGAACGGTAATGACTTGATCCGATCGTTGACCAGTTGTCCAATGGTCCTTCTCTTGTAATCTAACGATCTAGACTAATTGTAGGATTGGAATTAACATGTTGTTTAATTCTCCCTTCTTTCTCTGCAATCAATCCCTTCCCTTGATCTGGCACTTGCATATCCAATGGTCATGACTTGATCTGATCATTGACCAATCCTCCAACAGTCATTCTCTTTTTAAATCCTAGATCTAACGGTCTTGGTTTGTAACTTCTAGATCTGATGGTCCTGGTTTTTCCTTCAATCATGATCACATTTCTACAATGGGATTTCCCTTCTGAGATTCATGTGCATCATATATTCTAATATTATGATCTTGAGTCGCTAACCCTCCTGAGCTCTAGGTAGATTATTCTACATTTGTTTCATACCAATGCATCATTATAACGTAATGACATCAGTTGTTGACATCAATGAAAATACATCAATAACACTATGTTCAACGATCTCCCCCTTTGTCATTTAGGGAAACACTCTAACTTCATACAAAAACTCCCCTTGTGATGATCCTTTTCTCTATGAAGTTACTCTCCCCCTTTGACATCAATGGAAAAGGGTTTCTCCCCCTATGATTCATCTATATATGTATGCTGCTAACTAGAATATGAACTCAGGTAACTCCCCCTACAATCATGCTCTCTCTTCTTCTAACTTCTCTTCCCCTTTTTTTCTGAAAGGGTAGTTATTCTTGACAATATCTCTCCCCCTGTCATCTCAAGAGGATGTCATTTATATAGCTATGTACATCCTATTGTTTCCGCTGTGAATACTGTCGTCCTACTAGAACACTGAGCAACTAAATATTATACCTTTCAAGTGACGTTTCGACCTGTCCATTGCTTCTCATAAATATCTAACCATATGTATCCATCTTTATCCAAGATCATTCTTTATTGTACAATGCTTCTTAAATTCATCCAAGAGACTTTATGTGTTGCTTTCCATGTGGCTTATATTTTTGATAGAATGTAATCTATTCAACTAGAATTTATCTAGTTCTCCAACCAACTCAAGCAGACATCGACCATCCCATACATCTTTCATATTTTTTTGTCACAACCATTGTCTCTGAAATTTCAGTTTCCAGACTTTTCATTTTTAGACTTGTAATCAGTCTATATTCATCATCACCTCACTATTGCAAAATTTTCCATTTACTCCATTTCTTGCTCATATGGTAACTTCCATTTTAGGGTTTGTCCACTTATAACCATTCTAAGACCAATACATAACTTGTATTGTTCCTGGGTAGATGAAGACCTGCAATAAACTATGCCAGATCCTTCATAGAGTTATAACATCAAACCATGATGCTTTCAAAGATCATATTCATTTTTATGTGCTTCAATGCTCATAGGAGCATCAACATGAATGATTTTTAAGTCTCCCCTAATTTCTCCTTCCCTTTTTTTTTTTTAATTTTTCTTTGAGAAGGCGTTTCAGTGGACCATTAAAATAGGATTGAAAAATTTATGAGACAATCATCACTCAATTCTTCTGGTTGTTCTACCATTGAATATTCATCATCAATGTCACTATCATGTGCACCTGAAGCTTCTTTATCCTTGTTTTGAGAATATTCATCTATTAATTTCCATTTGTTGGGTAATGGATAATCTTCTTGTATGACATTATCAAGTTTTGGAGTTGTGTCAGATTTTTCTTTAGGAGTTTTTATGTCTTGAGTTTGATCTAATTTATATTCATAGCTTTGATTATTATATTCCTTATTAGAAGTTTTACCCACCAATCTACTATTATTAACTTTATCAATTTCAGGACCAATATTTTCATCATCTTTCTTGTTTGGTACTTAAGATTTTATTTTCCATGTCTTCTTACTCTGTTTGATAGGGTTTCCTACTTTTAGGGATTGCATTGGCAATCTACATTCTCTGGTTTGATGACCATAGTTGTTGCATTTTTTACATTCAATATTGAAGTTTTGCAAAGGAGTAAATGAGTTGTAGTTTTTCTTCTCTGTATTGTACCTATTGTTCTTATATCTTTGGGAATTTCTGTTATTGTATTGTCCATAATCTTTGTAGTGTACTACCTTATATCCAAAATTATTGCAATAGTAACAATATCCAATGAATAGATATTTATTAGGGGGATTCCTTCTGGTGATTGTATTCTTCTTGTCATTTTTTACTTTAGTAGGGAATGCTTATTTCTTTTTATGTGGAACATTGTTCAATGGTATCATATTTTCCTTATTATATTCTTTTCTTAAGGAGCCCTTTAGAGCATTTTCATAACTAATTGGTCTTTTAACAGATCTTTGTGATCTAGAATTTAAGTCTTGGGTGTATCCCAAACCAGTCTTGTTGTTTAGTGACCTTTGACTACTGAGAATTCCATCCAAGATATTTGAACTATTTCTAAATTTTGATCTCTTCTTTTCTTTCTCAAGTTTTCCTTTTTAGACGGTTAATCTCAGTTTCTAGTTTCTCACATGCTTTTTTTTTATCACTAAGTTGTTTTTAAATGACTTCTTCATTTTTATTGGCTTCCAAGAGTTGGGACTTAAAATCATTGATGGTATGTTCTCACTCCTTGATGGTTTTGGAAACTTCCCTCTCTCTTGATTTAGTAGCTTCTTTAATCTCTAGAAGCTCTCTTCTTAGTACCTTGTTTTTTTTTTTAGTGTTTCCTAGTTCTTTAATTACACTAAGGATTTCTTCTTCGAAGTTCCCTTCTTCTTCATCTTCTGAATGATTATCATCTTGAGTTTTCATTCCCATAAACAAAAGCTCTGAATTTTCATCTTTACTCATGTATGAAGAGTTGATGTCTTCTTTAGAGTAGAAGTTTTTCTTTTCCTTATAAAATTTCTTCTTGTATTGGTTTTCATGTTTGTGAACTTGTTCATCATTTTTCTCCAGTATGGGATAGGTACATTTGTTAGCAAAGTGTCCAATTATGTCACAGTTGAAATATTTGAAAGGTAATTTTCCTTTATATTTTCCAAATCCTTTATGGAGTTTCTTTATAAATTTGGCCTCTTCTACATTTTATATATCTGATAACTTATCATTGGTATTTTTCTCATGCCTCATCTTTATATTAGATGATTTAAAGGTTGTTTCATCTTTTGTTGATTTATCATTCCCTATTCTCATTTCATAAGCTGTAAAACTTCCATGAAGTTGATAAACTATGAGTGTGTTTAGATCATTTCTATATTCAATTATATAAATCTTTTCATCATATCTCATAGGTAAAGAACTTGGTAAGAACAATAGGTTTATATGTAATTTCTTCTCTTGACGCTCTGATTGAATTAACCACTTCATCTACCCTATGAAGGTACTCAACAATATTTTCTTCTTCTTTCATTTTCATATTTTCAAACTGAGTTATATAGGTCTATAGTTGGCTTCCTTGACTTTTTCATCTCCTTCATATACAACCTCAAACTTGTCCCATATTTCTTTGGTTGATTTAAAATGCATAACCTTCACAGATATAGAATTAATCAACCCTCCTAGAATTCAATTAACTTATCTTAAGTTGTCATTACATATTTTCTTTCCTGCAATGTCTTTTGGTGGAGCAGTTGGTGCAGTGTAACCATCTACAACAGATTTCTAGATATCAAAACCAAGAGCCAACATGAAATTTTCCATTTTTATTTTCCATAGAGCATAGCCTCCTCCATTGAACAATGGTTCTTTGTCGTTATAAATTCCCTCTTGTTGATCCATCTTCAGGATCTACCTTTTCGTTCTTAGATTGTGCTGCAGGTACCTTCTCTG
>JASDQU010411630.1:0-10453 GCA_032191745.1 Picea mariana | reverse complement strand
CCCCATAGGGGTTTTACCACGTGAAAACATCGGTGTGTTGATCTTTGATCTGGTTATGTGAGTGGTTACTGAAGGTGTTCGTCCTCTGTTGGAATACCTGTGTTGTTGAACACCACAGAGACAGCCTGGCAGAGCCTTACCTAGGGGGGTTGTGCCCTTTCCACTGGGATGTTGGCCTTGGAAGGCCCATGACGTCACCCAGGACCTCTTATGACGTCATGCAGCGATATGGGAGTTTTGGGAGGCAGTTATGGCATGTTTGGCACGTGTGGCAGCTTTCAGAGGCCCAAGAAGGTCTAACGTTTTGCTCCAGGAGGCCACATTTTCCCTAGAAAGGGCTAAGATCACCCTAAAAGGGCATGACATCCTCATTATTTGCTTGATTAGGGTTTCATTATGACATTTTAATGTAAAACAGTATTATTATGTATTTTGGCCTTGTCGACCTTTTGGTGACCTAAATTTTATTAAGGTCATTGCTATTGTATAAATAGAGAGCTAAAACTCTCTTATTTTTCATCTTCTTTGACTCACCACTTGCTGAGGTCTGAAATTTCCGGCCCTCTTAGGATTATTGGCTCAAATTGTGGCGCACTTGTTGAATGAAGGCTTATCTTAGTTATTTTTGGCATTTTTCTTGTTGGAAGGTTTACAACTAGGGTTTGACTAGATGATACTTGGTGAATGTAAGTGAATTTCTGCAATTCTTCTTTATTTGAATGGTTATGGTATCGTTTACTTGCATTTTAATGAAATTTGTTGGTTTGAACCCTAGGGAATAAGCACATGTTGGTGTCCTTATTTCATGTCCCCACTAGATTATGCCAATTAGCGATTTTACCTATTGAAGACTTTTTGTAGGGCCTTGCCTTTGCAACACCCTACCTATCCTCTTCAATCCTAGCCGTTTTATTCTTGTCATTGAGCTACAGAAGGAGGGAAACACACTAAGGCCTAGAGTTTCTACACCTTAGTGAGTCATTTTCCCCTAGGGTTTGATTGTTGAAGCCTTGGCTCAACAACACTTCACCGTCAAACTCTCTCGTCTTTAGCCCTACCTATGCTAGTCGTTTTCTATCTTATCATTGAGCTAGAGAAGGAGGAAAACACACTAAGGCCTAGGCTTTCTACACCTTAGTGAGTCATTTTCCCCTAGGGTCTGATTGTTGAAGGCTTGGCTCAACAACACTTCACAATCAAACCCTTTAGTCTCTAGCCCACCATTATCTTTGTGCTTCCTCAACATTTGCCGCTACCCTTTGACTCCATTTGCCCTATGAATGCACTGATCTAAGACCATATTGCTTGAGTGCCTTGAACACAAACTTCAAACAACCAATACCTTTGAATTATTGCTAACATCTTCTAACCCTAGCCTAGACTAACCTGCTAACCCTATTGTTGCCATTATCCATTTGGTTTATAGTTATACTTTGCAGCATTTTGGCTTCTTTAAGCAAGTTGAACGATTGGCTAATGTATGATAGTCTTTGCTTCTAAATGAATGATGGTATTATTGTATTGATGATAAAACGTTCATGCTCATTGTGAAGCTTTCTTTAGCATTTATTGTGAAGTGACGCATTGTAACTGTAATGATCCCAAGCCAAATTTTTCGCTGGGAACCACTAACTACCACTGATTTGTTTGATGTGCATGTGTCAATTGAAGTTTCCAGTTATTTAAATGATGTTTATACCAAATTCATCCAATACACGCAGGATCATAATATAATCAAGATATAGAAAACACAAGCATAGATCTGACCTTTATTATAGAAGCATGAATCAAATACAATAGAAAGAGCATATCTAGGAGAATCCTCAGATGGCCCCAATAGATAACAAGTATGAGCTACTACAAAATGCTCCCGTTGATACAAAACATGCCTCCAAAGGCTGAATAAGAAATGGAGATCAATACAAACAGATCTGAATGCCAAACCCTCCCGCTGAAGAATGCCACGCCCCAATAGAAGGCTGAAACCGTCAATAAATCGATCCCACTGAAAGAAGACTCCAAATGAGTCCAAACTCGGCCAGAAGATAGATCAGGGTGATAGGATCACCCTCCTGAAATCTCAAGCTAAACGTCCAAGGCAAACTCCTCCAAACTCTGAATCTTCTACTGAAGTTGTGCCCTCCTGGATGCCTGGAACCCTAGGTAATTCGGCCCTGATGAGAAAAGCCTCCAAATGCCCTGAAACCCCCCAAGAATGTAGATCGGCCTATGAGAACCCTGTAGGAGAAATTTCAGACTTAGATTCCAGGTGAAGCTCTCTAGATCTGAGATTTACTGAATCATAGGACGCCCCCATTGCCTCTAAGACGTCCCAATCTGAAGCTAAAATCTGATGGTGATAACTCTCCAGAAAAACCCTCAAAATGAAGGTGGTGCCCCTACAAATAAAACCCAAGTGTCGGAATGGCCACAGGCTCCCCTGATAAGCTGGATCGAACCCTCCTCTAGATGATGGTGCGCCCTTGCTGGAAACACAAGAAAAGTACGGCCCTGTTACCTTCTGAAGCGCTAGATGGAAATATGTTGAGAGTAGAATGGTGTGGAGGAGTCTTTCATCCCCGAGACCAAGCTATGGAACAAGGTGAGTGGGTATTTCACCACTGAGTTGCTCACAAGGGTTTGTACAGCAAAACCCCCAAACTGAATGCTCAAGAGCAATAACAAGCAATATACCAAATCCAGAATGAATAATAGGTGCGCCCCAACCTTCTACTTATACTTTCCCTTCTATTCCTTTGTTGAGTTAGATTAACTCCCAGGGTTAACTTCTATTCTCTTATTGAGTTATCTTTTATTCCTTTTAACTCTTTTTCTTCAAGTCAACTTAAGAATATAACCTTAGTCTAGTTGACTTTCCCCTTCAGTGTGAGACTATGACCTAGTGGGGATGCCCAGGCCACTGAATCTCCTCAACACCTCTTATCAAGAGGTGGGAGACATTATAGTAACTATTGCCATTTTACATCATTGATTTGCTTCATCAATATTATCGATCAATTGTTTTATATCAGAAAGTCCTTGATTATATGAAGTACTAACCAGCAAGTGATCTTGCACACGTATAGTTTTCTTGTTGCTTTGTCTCAGGAAGGTACACTTCTGGTTATCACTTTCTTTATTGGTTGTTTAGCCAGACTTTCTGATCAGTGGTGACTTGTGAGAGGGGGGAACTTTAACTTATCCATAAACCTTTGCCTTCTCAAAACCCTAGGTCACCGTGGACGTCTCCCCTAGGCCTACCACCCTAAACAGAAAGAGCTATCCTATCAAGGTGACAGTGGTAGGATAGTCTCAGTTTCGCCAGTTTGCCCTTCTTTCACCTTTTCTTTACTTCCAAGTACAAACTGTGCAATAACAGGGACCTAAAAATACCAGGACGAAATGCAAGAAGTTGATAGGACACACGCAATTCAGATTGGTATACGGCCAAGAAGCAGTGGTGCCATTAGAATTTCTGGTACCCAGTCTATGCATAGCTACGATTACGCACATGACAGAACGAGGCACAGTACAGGACAGGCTGAATCGGTTGTTGATCATGGAGGAAGATCGGATCCTAGCAGGGCTCCACCAACAAGTTTAGAAAGCAAGGGACAAAGCTTGGCATGACAGACATATCAAGAAAAAAACTTTCAAGGAAGGCGACTTAGTGTTGATGTATGACAGCAAATCCATTCAGCATCCAAGAAAACACAGAATGCACTGGTTAGGGCCGTACTAGGCAAAAACTGTCACAGATGGGGGAGTTGTACAGTTGAAAGACTTAGGAGGCGCAGTCGAAGGGATGATCAATGGGAGCCGACTGAAGCTTTACAAGGACAATCGACCACCCATAACTTGAAAGTCACCGAGCAGTTTGAAAAAAAAAAGCAAGCAGGATATTAAACAGTACCAACAGAGCTACAGTGCGTCGAAAGGAGAAGGAGCACGCACACTTAGGAATACAAACCCGACGAAGACAAGGCCAACAGTCAGTTCAAAACGAAAACAAGCGAGAAAGGTAAAGATGGCAAAAGAAGTACTAAATGACGGAGGCAAGCGGAATTGAATGTCGAAAACGACTGAAGGGACGCCGCATTAGTCGCACCAACTTGAGATAGCGAGGGAGAGTAATGGAAAGTACGAAGGAACTGGAGGTTCATTGAA
Organism: Picea mariana; assembly: GCA_032191745.1. Lineage (NCBI taxonomy): Eukaryota > Viridiplantae > Streptophyta > Pinopsida > Pinales > Pinaceae > Picea > Picea mariana. The sequence goes on along the minus strand of JASDQU010411630.1, from coordinate 6,286 downwards.
TCCGTAATAAAGGTAACGTCTTCAACAAGCTTCACATGATGCCCATACAAAGCAAGGACGCAGGAGCAAAAGGCTTATTGCGAAATCGGAAGAGGTAGAGACCGATAGAGCATACGAAGCACTGAGCGAAGTTCACAGAGATTGCAAAGGCCACTGAGCTCGGCGGACAATCGACTTTCACCACCATGGCACCACCCAAACAAGTTGAACCGATCCACACTGCCAAAAAATCCAGAGTGAGGACCAGAGCACAAATACAATCGCAGGAAAGCGAACAGCAGCCGCCAGAAGTCGTCAATGTAGACGNATCACCAAATACAACACCAGTTAACCCCACACGCATTGTCGAGGAAACCCAGCAGACCGCACCAGCAGGCATGAACGTGGATACGCCGAAAGAGGGACAAGACCGACAGAATGAGGACACAGCTAGTCAAGTGCAACCAGAAAACCTTGAAGAAGCCCCGACAGTCAATGGGACGACTCCAAATCAGGAAGCAGCGGTCAAGCCAGACGAATCACTGACAACCGTGTCGGAACACCCACAGGAGGGAGCAGTGGAATATGTCACAAGATGGCAGGAACAGTATGTCGAAAAGCGACCAATGGAGGCGGGAACCTCGAGTCAGCCACCACCACGAAAGGACAAGCACACAGTACCTAGGTCACCGCGCAAACAACCCGCCGCAACAATTGTTTTGCCGCGCATACCCGAAGGGGTACGAGTAAAAGCAGACTTGCTAGGTTATGTCGAGAAGATAAAATACTCGGACCATGATGTAACGGACACGAACAAGTTCCCGGAGTTTGCGAAGCAAGTCTACCTATAGACAGTGGGTGTAAACCCATTTGGGGAACCGATTCATCAACCACTGCAGTGGGCAGCAGGACTGGCAAAGACTGAAATTTTAGGTCTGCTAGAACTACCACACTTTGGTAGAGGACAGTATGCAAACAGTTGCGTCAAGCTATTGATGGCGGTCACACATGGCGGAGATATATGGCTGGACAAGCTCGTCTCAATAGACGTAGAGCTCATTGCGCACATCACAGGGTTGCCATCATGGGGCATGGATTCCACACAATTTCTTGACGATAAAACAAAAGAGAAAGCACTCGCTGACGAGATGAAAAATAAATACGACACTAAAAGGGGGATGCGCGAAATCATTATCAAACGGATCAGTGACATCGCGACAATAATTGCCGCAAAATTCATAGCTTGCAAGCTGCTTAGAAAATGTCCCGAGGAAGTCTCGGCCGGGGTTGTCGCAATTGCAACACAGTGTACCGAGGGCACCACAGTCAGCTGGGCCCTTCATCTTTTGAATCTGTTTCTAGATGACTACAAGGATGCGCAGGATCTGGGAACAGAATTTCATTACTCATGGTTGATCATGCTGATAGCCATTATGGGATGGAAGGAACCAAAATATGTATCTTTTGCCACCAGACCCAAACCAAATCATGCAACGAGATATTTATCGCTTAGCGCCGCTTCAGATGCCAGGAACAGAAAGATGAACGTAGCTATATTTGAAGGATACCTTTGCGACCTACAGGAGACCATCGCCAACCTATGGAGAATAACATCGCAGGTTGTTGCATACTATCGGGACATAGCTAACTTCAAGGCCACTCAACATGAGATGTGGATCCAGGCGTGAAAGGACCCCAACAAGCAGTGGCTACAACTGCATTATTGCATCACGAAGGGCGACATAGAAATGGCTATCAAGGCTTGGGAAGACGATTGGAGGATTCCAGTCCTCACTCGAGACATACCTGCAGGGGCAAAGGAGGAAGCAAGGCCAGAACATCCACAAGATGAGGAGGCAAGGCAGGAAGAGAGAGCCCCAGGAAGTCACAGTGCCCAAGAAACCAAGGACGGGCCTGACCAAGCCAAAGCAGACGAAAGGGGGGACATCTAAGACAGGAACCCAGAAGGGGATGAAGAATAATACACAGCCACCCCAAGTATAGCAGGAACAAGTCGGGGCAGCGCAGGGGACTACACCAAGTCCCAATCCACAAGAACCAGGCCCGACTAAGCGACCAGCTACTCAGAAGGGGGGTGCGCGCAAGAAGATTAAGGCGCATAGAACACCTCTAGAATATACAATCACAGAGGATGATGCAGAAATGGTAGCCCAAATGGTCCAAGATCGCACATTTGAGGATTTTGAGAATGTTGCGTGCCACAGGGACAGAATACAAGAAGAGTTGGAAGACATGCGACCGCTCCTCAGGCAAATCGGGGAATCGCGGGCAGCCGGTGGCAGCATAGAAACGGGCTCATCAGCATCACAGACAGGAGGAGGACCTAAAGCAAGCGAGTGGGACACAATCCAAACAATAGCGCAACCGAGTGCAACGTTTCACGTTACACCCAACATGTTGCGCATGGAAGAGATGGTGGGGCAAACACCCCTAAAGGAATTAGCTCAATTGCAGTTGGTATTGCCGCGGATACCAAACAAGGCCCTATATAAACTGCAGGTTAGTGTTACCCAAGAGGTATAGTCTCGTGCATGCACAGACACAGCCGAATTATAGCAGGTAAAGGATAAACGGGACGAGTTGGAATTGATATATGAGCAGGCCCAGCTCGAGACGAAAGAGGAGAGGGAACGCGTGAACGAATTGTAACAAAAAGTGGTCAGAGCTTACGAGAAGATTCCAAAGACCGCGTAGAGGGCCGACCTCACAGCAACAGAGACGATTGATCAAATTGCGCAAAGAATCGATCAATATCAGCAAGAGATAGAGAATCTCCATGAGCAGCTCACACCTACCACTCCACCGAAGGTATGGGAGCAAAGGAAGCAGGAGGAAACAGAACAGATACAGGAGATAGAACGACAGGTCCACGCAGCGGCCGACCTATTCGACAAAGCAGCACAACTATGGATGAAGTTGGAAGAGGATCAGCAGGTCCAGCAGTGGGACAAGGAAGAAGAAAGGATCAACGCAGCTATCCAAGACCTCAAGCAGAGGCAGAAGACAATGTCCAACACGAAGCGCGTCAAAGGGGCGCTAGATATGAAGAAACTGCAGACAGAACTCACCACTGCACAAACATGGAAAAAGGAGCGCCATGCTCAAATGGAACTGCTCCAAGAGCAAGTAGCAGAGGTCATTGCACAAGCAGAGGAAGCTAAGACATATATGGCACAGACCCAAGCAGTGTGTGCAAGGTTGATCAGCGATGAGATTGCAATACAGGCATTGGACGCACTAAAGGAGAAGACCGCGCAGGCTCAAACGTAAGCAACGGAGCTCAGGGAGAAGGTCCAAGCAATCACTAGAGAGATCAACAAGGTACACAAAGGTTAGGTAGCTCGGGACGAGCCACATGTCAGTGTTGGGGGCATGTTGGAAGCAGGCCAAAGCAGAAAAAAAGGTTATTTTGGGAAAGAAGGCATGCACGAGGAAAGCGACAGCTGGAAGGAAGAGCAGCACGCGCGCATGCATGGAAGACCTAACAACGTTAGGGTTAGGGTTTTGCAATACATTGTAATGGCTGGTGAGCCTGAAACGTATAAATATAGATACCTAGGTCTCATAGCGGGAGACGAGAGTTGGACGGGATAAAGTGAATCTAGAGGAGTCTTGTTTTGATAGCTAGTTGTAATATTTTGCTATACAACCTAATTTTGTAAGTTGTTGAGCTGGAGAGGAGTAAGGGGGGTGGATCTTGAGGTTTAGATCGCAGGCTGAGGATCTTGGTGTGATCTAGTCAGCCTCATAATAGATCTTGACCCGTCTGGAAGGAGTTGTAAAGCGCATGGCGCTGTAGTTTTGGAACTACTAGAATAAAAGAGCTTGAGAGCCAGATCTTTGTGGATGTAGCCCAGTAGGGGGTGAAGCACGGTAAAACTTGTGTTATGTGATTGAATGCATGTGTTTCCTTACTGTTTTCAGTAGTTGTTGATATGTTCAATGAATGAGTTGATTATATTCCATGCATAATCGTGAATGATAGTTTATTGCGTTAATAAGCTAAAATAGAACTCTCAATGCACATTTCTTAGATCTCCACTCAATCCTGAGCTGCAAACACATGAGTATTGCAGCCACCCATTAAGACTATCTCGGGTGAGACTGCGCAGTGCACTTTGTGCGCTGCGTTGCCTTCTGGTTTACCAAGAGGGCCAATAGTTTTAGAGGCTTTGTTGGAACCCCAGTAGACATGAACCTTGGGTCAATCAAGTTGAAGATATAAACTCAGACGTATAAAATTATAAAACGTAAAAAAGTAAACAACACATCCAAGAGATCTAAGTGGAGTCTAAAGATAATGTTATAGCATAGAGTGCAATATTGTATGTCATCAAACTTTTCATCATATCGCTCCACACATGAACTCACTTATTTATACTTGAGTGCCTAACTAATCCCCTTAAAACATGGTTGATTAAGACAAGTGTGATCATCCAAGTCAGTCCCAAATGAGTAGGCAAGCCCATAAATTTAGGCCCTTTATGTGCTAGTCGGTTAGTTGGCTTACCCTCATGGCAACCAGTCGATTGTCCAATTAGTCAGTGGACCAATGCAAATACACCTTAGTCGAGTCATCAACTGACCTCCAAAATTGGTCTAATCACAAATTCCAATACTTCTTCTAGAGGTGCAATCGGTGTCTTTTTTTGTTAGATGTTAACAATTGGATTCAGCCTTTGAGTTATTTTAGGATTTAAAAGTCTATGTTTAAAAGTAGTTGACATGTTCTTGATTAAATGCTTGATAGAGGTTGGCTTATCTATGGCACTCATGATAGGAGAATATTGTCCATGATAGTATTTGAGTTCGCTAATTTCAATTCTTATAAATGACATGAAAATTTCAATTTGAGTTCGGAAAATTTGCCATATTTGTGCCAGCCCTCGATATATGTATTTGTTCCCATGTCGGTTTCAGTGCAACTTAGCTCCTAGCGATAATGGAGGTTTTACTTATCAATGAAGATTTCATAATTGGAATTCTTAAATTGCAAACCTGTAGCAATTTCCCTCATCAAAAAAACGAAAAGGCAACACAAGAAAGGTGTTGACCACCTATTTCAACTAGGGGTCAACTCCATGTTCCATGAAGATATGTACCTAATGGTACAACCATTTTGAAGATTTTTTCTCAACACGGCAAATTTTGCCCCCAACACGCTTTTCTATGTAATCGGAATTTTCACCCCCCCTGCGTTGGATAATATTGTAATATGCTAGCATGAGTCAATTTTTGTCTAGTTACCTAGGACTTTATCATTAGGGAAGTCCTTTCATCGAGTGTTTTTATCCTCAAGTAATTAACCTTGCTTAACTGCAATTTTAATTATCCTTGAGTTTTTCACTCACAATAATTCTCCAAAGTGGTGAAAGGTGTTCTAATGATCGAGCCCAAGGGGTGACTAAGGTCTAGGAGTGTTGTAAATGACCATGCTAGACATTTCCTAGAGTCTTGCGGAATGTCGTTAAGTTTTGATAGGATTTTTTAAATAATTAAAATTTTCGCAAACTGAGGATTTTTAATTATTTTTTATGTAAAATGTAAAAAAGTGGTCCTTCGGGATTTTGTATAGGGGTATGAGTACTCAAATCAAATGGTTCATGAACCCCTACACTCTTGGACCAAGTCTCAGCTCATTTGGATAAGTTTTGCTAGGTCATTGTCCATGAGGAGTCCAAGTCGGTCAAAAATCAGCATGTAATTGGCTAAATTAAAATAGCCAAATTTTGTAGAAGTCACTAAAGTCATGAGAGAGAGTAAGAAAAGGATTCCTAATGTCTTTCCTAAGTTGGGAAAGTGATTTTCCACTTAGAAAACACCCCCTTGCTAAGCCAACAACCCAAGATGACCGTTTCCTAAGAAGACGGGCGCCCCCTTGCTCATAAACTCATGAAAAATCAAAAATAATGCAAGAGGGCCCCCAAAACTTTGGGTATACCCCCCTTTGACCCTAACTACCCTTTTGATGAGTGGGAAAGGTGTTTTCCCCTTTCCCCATTCACCCCTCATCCCTCAATTCACTCACTAACCCTAAAAGTGTGCCCCCCTTGAAGAGACCCTCCCCCATTGGATGGATGACACTTGGAGCTCATCCAAGGGGGGTCTCGCCCCTTCCTCGTCTATAAAAGAGAGCCACTCCTCCTCATTTCATCATCAATTCTTGGAGCAAGTCTATTATGCCAAAATTTCACTCATTATTTCCCTCTCTCTCTCATGTTCTCATGTGTCAATCTTGCTACAAGTATTTGTAGCAACATTTTGTGGATAATAAAGGAAGCTTTGG
>JASDQU010411626.1:0-10460 GCA_032191745.1 Picea mariana | reverse complement strand
CTTGGATAGACAACTATTTCATCGGATTGGGCTTCACCAAAAGTGAAGCGGATGCAAACCTATACCAAATTGTGGTGGAGGGTAATCTTTTAATCATTGTGTTGTATGTTGATGATTTAATACTGACTGGTGATGAGCAGCTGATACACTCATGCAAGGATGACCTTGAAAAGGAGTTTGAGATGAAGGATTTGGGCCTTCTTCATTATTTCCTTGGTTTCGAAATATGGTAGCGAGATGGTGAACTTTTTGTGTCTCAAGGAAAGTATGCAAGAGAGATACTAGGTAAGTTTCACATGGAGGGATGCAAACCCATGGATTTCCTCTTCTAGGAAACTGGACGAAAGAGGATGCCACTTCTGAAGAGGTAGTGGATGCTACTGTCTATCGACAGTTAGTGGGTTCACTAATGTATTTAGTGAACACGAGACCGAACATTTGCTATGCGGTTAACCAGCTAAGTCAAGCGATGGTTAAGCCTACCAAAATCTTTTGGAAGGCGGGTAAGCATGTATTGAGATATTTGAAGGGAACATCTGAGTATGGATTATGGTATAGAAAGATGGATGAGGTGAAGTTGCATGGCTTCATGGATGTAGATTGGGTGGGCAGCCCAACGGACAGAAAGAGCACATCAGGGGTATCTTTAGTATCGGATCTACAACTATTTCTTGGTTCAGTAGGAAACAGAGATCCGTGGCACTTAGTTCAGCAGAAGCGGAATACATGGCAGCGAGTCAAGCTGCATATGAGGCTATCTCGATGAGAAAGATCTTGGTTTGTTTGTTTGGTTCTCATTTAGATTCGACAATGATTTATTGTGATAATCAGAGTTGCATTAAACTCTCGATTAATCTTGTGTTTGACAGATATAAGAATATATATNTACATTCCTACAGAAGATCAGGATGCGGACACTCTGACGAAGGCACTCACCAGGAGCAAATTTGAATATCATAGAGACAGAATTGGGGTGAAGGATAATCCTTTTCTTGTTGAGAGGGAGTGTTGAAAAGTCAACAAGAAACATGTGTCTAATTTACTTTTACCTTAATTAAATTAGACAGTAAATATTAATCTATTATTTTTCATAACTGAGTGAGTTGGATTTGTAATAGAATCATAAGTGTAGTTAAGTGAGTTAAGATCAGTTGTACTATTTGTAACTAAACATGCACTAGTGAGAGTTCAGTCAATCAATGAACTCACATGCAACTGAAGATTCACCACGGTTAACTACATGCATGTCAGATCCAATGGAGACCCAGTTGAGATAACAGGTGAAAGGGACAGTTTGGATATCAGTTGTGATTTGATCACATATGTAGTGGATATGCTTATGAGCATGTGCAAGATAGGCAATTCATGAATGATTCAATCATGGTGAGAATTCGAATTGCAGAGATTGTGCAGAGGAGGCAAGCTGTCTGGACACAGGAATTGGCACATGTATTTGCTGATTTGTGTATGATAGTGTGAGACGATTGTATTGTATTGAAAGCTCTTGGATTAGAGCTTTGTATGAGATTGTTTCATGATTCATGATATACATAATATATGATAGTGGGGTTTTTAGCTTTACGCTTTCCTGGTAAAACTTCTGTGTTATGTGTTATTGATATTTTACTTTGTGATTGTGGTTGTGATCATGGTTTAATTTTCCGCAAGAATAATAGTAGAACCGATTCTGTATTTAACAGTGGTGTAAATTGTTAGATCAGGAGAATCGCAGGAATACATTAAGTGTATCGAAATTTCTACAATCCCAAGTTTGGCCAAAAATTTGATTTCTGTAAGAAAAATGGACGATACAGGGGTAAAAACAATATTTTAAATGGAAACTTGCAGGATGGTTCGAGAAGAAATGGTGTTGCTGAAGAGATTTCGGTTTGGAACTCTGGATAAGCTACAAGGAATCACTATTAGTGATGGATGTAATAGTTTCATTGTTCCTGATATTGGAGTTGAAGAAGAAATAACTCTGACGGTCTCTAGAGAAAAGGTTATGTTGTGGCATCAAAGGCTAAGGCATATCAGAGAGAAGGGTCTTTGACTACTACACGGTAAAGGTATGGTTGAAGGTATGTATAACTGCTCTCTGGATTTTGATTTATGTGAAAATTGTGTATATGGGAAGCATAATCAGGTATGATTCCCCTCTGGTGAAACGAGGGAAGAAGGAATTTTGCAGCTAGTTCACAGTGATATGTTTGGACCTGTTTCGGTTCCATCATTGGGGAAATCTATGTATTATGTCTCATTTATAGATGAATTCTCGAGGAATACTTGGATATATTTCCTCAAGAAGAAATATGAAGTATTTGACATGTTTAAAGAGTTTAAGGCTCTTGTTGAGAATCAAACAAAGAAAAGAATTAAAGTGCCAAGGATAGATAATGGTAGAGAGTTATGCAGTAATGATTTTGAAGAATTCTATAAGAAGTGTGGTATAGCAAGGCATAAGTGATGCAGGAGCATCGCTCCACCTCATCAATGCGCCAACATTCCAACACATCAAAGAACATTCTAGAAGAGGAGAGGCATATCCCTCCTATTTTTAAATTTTAAAATGTAATTTAAATGCAAATTAAATGTTGTAAGGATGGAAGAGATGAGTTATTGCCTTTGTATAGGATGTACATAGAATTTCCTTTAATAGGCTTGAGTTGGACATATCTTGAGATTTTCCTCGGATCTGAGATGTACATGTTCATTCAATGTAATTAACCTCAATAGATATGCATTTTAATGGTGATTAGAAACCACTAGAGTAGTTGGAGGGAAATAATCAATGAGTCTCCTCTCGTATAATGCTTTGGTATAAATCTTTGTAACATATGCCCAGTAGAGTCTGCTGAAGGTTGAGAGAAAACCATTGTAAGCCAAGGAGAGAGCTGAGAATCTATCGTAGTCTGGGCCTGCACACATTGTAATTAGCATTATGATATTAATAAAAAAGAACAAATTTCATTGTTTATGAATCCTTGTGTGGTGAATGTTTGTTTTATGAATGTCATCTCTGTGTTTATGTTCATTTATGATGTAGATGTATGTGATAGGATTTCATCTACAGGAGGAAGATAGAGCTCACTATGTGTTTGTTGACGGGCGAAAATGACCGTCCATCAACTGGAAGAACGAGTCCAGTTCGGGGTTGTCTAAATAACCCAAACCGTTTGGTGTAACTCGTTCTGACGGGTTTAATGGCTCCATTAGCCAATTTAAGAATCCAAAAAGAAACGAATAAAAGAGAGAAATAACTAACTAATTACTAAACACACTATATATATGCACATATGTTCAAATGTAACTATAGTAGTTGTATTTAAATAGAAGATATACAAGTCTCATTTATTTACATCATTTACAATATGCAAGTTTTAATCGAAACTTACGAAAATCGATGTGAAAAATGATTGCTTCTAGGAAGCAGATAAAGAAAGCACATAAAAATATTTATTGTTTTTCTTTTATAAATTTAAAGAATCTTGCAAAAAAAAAATAATGAAATATGAACATGTGGATAGTTAAAGCTAAACCATACATTCTAGTTTCAATGATATGTAAATGACATATAAATACAAAGAATCTATCATGTTAGTGAATTAGTGAGGTGTATCCAAGCATCTGCATGAGTGGTGAACATCCAACTGCCATGTCCAAGAGAGAAATTTGCAATGAACCTTATGATTGTTCTAAATAAATTCAGAACATGTATTGGCAGCTTAGGTTTTAATGACAGAAAAGGAAACACAAACATAACCCTGTGATCTCATAATTATACATGATTATAACAAGATAAATCTGGAAGCAATCTATGCATTTTATCATTCAATTTAAAATTCAAAGATAAATCCCATTATTTAAATCGAAGATATAATCACAACATTTGTATTTTGATGAAGCAAATGATAGATGGTATTTATAATATAAACCTCCTACACATCACAGATCATTTAATCTAAAGATATCAGACCTGCACATGTAACATGATTAAAAAAAACATAATTAACAACATTATAAACAAAATACTAAATCCAAAATGCATATATGTCATTCTATTAAGTTTTTGGAATCACTTGTCCATTCTGTAGTCCTGGAAGAATTTTTTTTGAATAATAAACTTTAAAGATTGCAAAAATTAATACATAAATGATAATAATTAACCATGTATTCATAAAAAAGACTAAAGCTATTTAAATCAATGCATAATCAATTATTCAAAGAATATGAAGATATTATAATTAAAATAAAACCATTTTACTTACAGGACAAAAGCTATTAAGCAACCTGGAATTCCATATTCTTCTTTGAAAATACTCGTCCATTCTTCCAAAGATTCCAACCATCCATTACTCCATTTGAAAAGAAATTAAAAGTTTACAAAAACAATAATATACAAAAGAGAAAGAATTAAAATCCTCCTCTCCAATTCTTGGATCCTCTTGGCTCTGATCTTTCTCATATATTTATAAAATGAATGAACAGTCTAGGCGTCACTATTAATTTCCGCCACCAGAAATTTGCCTCTAAAAGAGACCCAAATATCTCTCAAATTGTGCATTTGTTTGAGAAAATCTCTTCGCGGAAGGTAAATGGTTCCATTTTGGTTCTGGGTTTTCAACCGTTTCTTCAAATTCCTCATGGTTTTGCTGCAATCAGTTCTGCAAAATCGCCTGTTGGATCTTGACGCCTTTCCAAATTTTATCTGTTGTTGCTCATAAAATTATTTGTAGAAATTCAAAATTATTTTTGGATCAATCATTTTGAACGTATTTGGATAATAAAATCAAACCATGATCATATCCATATTAAATATTTGATAATAGAAACCTGTGAAACAAAATCAATTCTAAATTAATAACCTAAAAATTGTGAATAAAACAAAATCTATAAAAATAAAAAATGAATTTAAACTAACTATAACTTATAAACAAACATTGTTTATAATTTGTTTTCAAATATGATCTAGAATCTTCAAGTTAATGGAGAAAAAACATTAATTTTGGCTTTTAACAAAATCAAACAAATGATAGATAATTCTTTGATTATTATTATTTTGAAATGAGATGCAAAATGAAAAAATAATTTAATTAATTAATATCACCGAATGATTTCATGAAAATGAGAAACCAACCAAGATATTATTTGATGAAGTATTGAACACATTATTCAAAATAGTCAAACTTGCTAATGAGCAAAAGAATGAACACATAATCATAATTTAAACAAAAGTAAACATTTGATAAAAATTAACGTTTTTGTTTAAATTGGGATTTTTATGCTCGTTTCTAACTTTTGACATATACTCTTGTAATGAATGTTTCATACTATAGTGAATGTCTTAAGTTTGTCTCAAAGCAAGACAAGGCATGGAACTATTTGAAATGGTTGATTCCGTAGCTCATTTTAATTATCAAGATTCTAATAGGGGCCCTTTAAATTTTGTAAAAATATAGGGGGAGTTGTTGGGGCCCAACACTGTTGTGAGTTGTTGAATCATTCTGGGTTCTTTTAGGCTAAATGCAATGAGTGCATGACAGGGTGCCGAGAACTCTACGAGCCAATGCAATGAGTGCACATCTGAACTCTACTTTGAGTTCGGAGGAGAACGTGCTAGGAGCGCATACTAGAACATTTACTAACTCAAAGAAGAGCCTCAAGGTTACTAAAAATCTTGGGGGATAGATTGTGTAGAGGAGGCACAGAGAGAACAAAGAGTTTCTGGAAACCTCTGTAGATCTCTGCTAGGTGGGCATTGAGCAGGTGCAAGTGTGCACAGATGGACTTTGTTTCGATTTCAGAGAAGATAAGTGTCAAGGAGGACACCCCAGATTTACTGAACACTTTGGAAATATGTGGAAGGAGAAACTACCTCAAAGTTGTTGAACACTTTGAAGGAAGAAGCTCTGCAAGGTTTGCATTGAACATGCACGAGGAGTGTGCAGGAAGATTAATGGAAAATTTTCTAAGTCTGAAGCCATTTGAAGGCTAGTCAAAGTGCAAGGAGTGCACAGAGGGGAACCTATTTCAGTTTCGGAAGCTCAGAAGAGTGCAGAGGTTTCTAGGAGGGAACAAGGAGTTCCTTTGAAGGAAACAAAGGGTCGAGACCCTTAGGATATTGGGGAAGTTCGAAAGCTAAGGAGGAATAATGCAAGTTTTCACAGTGGAAGTGCAAGTGTGGGCCAAATCCGAGGTCAAATTTCACTAACAAAATCTCAGGAGGAAGAGAGAATTCAAGATCCAAGAAGTCAAGTTCACAAGATGATCAAAGGCCGCAACCTTTGAACACTTATAATTTTTCCCAATTCGGGAGAAAGTGCAATATCAGGAGGAGGAGCAACATTTATCGTTTGATCATATGTAGGAAGAGATATGGACCGCTAGATATACGTCCAACATCAAGGAGGAGTGCGTTGAGGTGAAGAACAGATCACAGTCGTTGGATCTGGGCACGTGGACCGACATTCATTGGATCCAGGTAAGCGCACGAGACTTTAATCCTTTTTATGTGAAAGGAGTGAGGACTTGTCTAAGTCCTGAAGTCTCGAAGTTCCGAAGCCAGTTGGATCCTTCCATCATCTGGAGGGACATGTGGAGAAAGCTCAAAAGAGATAGTAGGGGAAAAATCCTTCAATAGGGAGGAGCCCTTTAAGATTTCATGAATTAATGAGAAAGATCTGTTCAAGAGGATGCATGATCATTCCAGACCTTCATATATGGGAGATTTGCATGGAGGTTATCCGTGGAGTCCTTCGACACTTCATGGTTCAGAGGTTTGAAAGTGTTTGAAGTGAAATTCTCACTAAGTCTCGAAGAACGAAGTGAATCCTAGCCGTTGGATGTGAGGAGGATACGTGGCAGTGGATTAGAGAGTTTGGAAGATAGAGCTTCAGAGAAATAGTGTGGAGAAAAGTGCAATTTCCGTGAAGTCGCGAAGGTTGAAAGAGATCTAGACCATCATATCTAGGAGGACATGCGACAAGGATCTGTGTGTTTCTGAAAGAAGATACTTGAGACGAAAATGGGGTTCGAGGTTGCTAAACTCCCAAATATCGAATACGTGAAGTCGGTTGTGACCATTGATATGGGAAGGACATGTGTCACCAGATCGTGCACTTCGGAGGAGGATCCCTTTGAAGGAAAGTGAGGGTGGAATATCCAAAACTCTCGAAGGTCGAAGCTCTAAAATCCATCTAAGCCATCCACTTGGACAAGACGCGTGGCGGAAGATCCGTTACTTCGGAGGATTGATACTTCAAAAGAAATAGGGCGAAGGGGTGTTGAATGCAATTCACCCAAAGTGGGGACAAAGGTCGATCTCGATCATAGATCAAGGTGAGTATGTGACTCTCAATCCATAGCTTCAGAGAGAAAGCACTTCAAGGGAAATGGGGTGCTGAAATGGTTGGAACTCTAGAAGCCAAAGTACCAAAGTGGATCACAATTGTTGGTTGTTGGAGGAGCGTAGGTCATAGATTTGGTCGAGGTAACGTTGCTACTTCAGAGTTCAGGAAAAAAGGAGTCAGTTGCATCCAAAATAGTCGCAGCTTGAAGGATGTCATTGTCATTGGCTGTTGAAGAAGCGTGGAGCATCGACCGTCCAAGAGAGTTCATGGTTCGGGGTTTGGGGAAAAGGGAACCGGCTGCATCCAAAATTGCCGAAGATCTAAGTTGTGAAGTGCTTCAGGAGGTTTAGCCTCAGGTCATAGCCTAAGGTCACATGTGGAGAGGGGCTAATAGAAGGAGCTAGTGGTCGTCAGATTTGAAATTTTAAAAGCGCTAAGAAAAGGGCCCATGGGTTCCATATGACCTGCGCATGAGGTAATAGAGGGTCTTTGTTAAACCAAATTGGGGATAGCAGGGTCACAAGGATCTAATTTAGCTTAATTATTTGAAGATACTTGACTGGGATGTTGAGAAACCCCTAGGAGAGAAGGGGGGCTGCATCAAAGTGGTATTAGAGATTGTTTTTTCTTGTAGAAAATAGGCAAAGGAAGGAGGAGACATAGTACTAATGCTCTATGTGGAGGATTGTTGCAGGTTCGCAACAGTCAAGTAGATAGCCAGGTGGGATGTAGGAGATGCTGAAGGTGCTCTCAGTTGCAGGGTAACCAATAGACGTTCCATGAGGGTAGGCAGAGAAATAAAATGGCTACTGAAGGCCATATGTGTGGCAGGGATGATTTTAAGGATGGAAATTTATTTTAAAATGTGGAAACCTTGGAAAATCTTACTAATCCTTCAGATCAAAACTATAAATGTTTGACGATATTTTTGTAAAAATATTCAAATTACTAAGGATTTTATATAATTTGTATAAAATTTTGGCGATTTTTAAGGTAAAATAATTTTATCCTATAGAATTTGGGCGAATCATTTTTAGAAAAGCGAATCTTTTTTTGGGAAAAACCATGGAAAATTAGCCCATGAGCAAAATTTAGCCCTTAAAATCATCCCTGATGCGTGGTCAAGGAAAGGACCGCCAATAGAAAACAAAAGAAGAGATGCACAAATAGCTTAGTGAAATTAGAGCAGAAATGGAGAGGCTAACATTGAATATGCAGTAGGAGGCATAGGTGCACTGGACATATGAATGGCCTTTGAAGAGGATAGAAAAGTGGAATGTTCAAAATTTGTTGGTTAGAAGGCAACAACAACAGTTGAGAAAGTGGCTGAGACATGTTGAAATCCTCAGTAAAACATAGGAGGAAATGGTTTACATCTATGAACCAGAGACTGGAGAGAGACTCAATGATGAGGAGGAGAAGAGATCAGTTAGAGATCTCATGAACTACCAGGAGGGCAGTGGTGAAATTTCAAATTTCTAGGTGGGTAATAAAGAGAGATCAACAGTTGATATCATAGATTTCCATGTGAGAATGGGAGAAGAGATGAAACTATCTGAAAGTCTCAGGAGCTCAAAGGTGAGTTCAAATTAGTAAGGGGTGATGATGGAGGAGGATCAGAGGAGCATTCTAATCATTGGGGGAATTCAGATATTCCTGCCAATTATCCCAATAGAGTCCAGTGCACAAATTTCAAGTGCAACAGAAGTGTTATCATTGAAATTTCGTCCGCACATGGTTACAAGAACTCAGCATCGTCAAACATTGATGAAGTCATCCATGGAACTGAATTAACACAAAAGAATTCATAAAGGGTTAAAAATCTGTACAAAGTAGTGAAAAATTGAAGGGCACTATGAAGACACTGGGCACAAAAATTGAAGGGCACTATGAAGACACTGGGCACAGGAACGCATAAATTGTGCACATGCACACGATGCGCGACTGTTATCGCAACAAGCCGCGCACCTGAGAAACGATGCATTTATGGGAGTGGTCAGCCTCCCACCCACTTATGGTTCAGCTCCCAAGCCGATTTGACACTCAAATATGGACTGGATTCGACTGGATGGCTGGTCAAATACCTAGAAATACCCTAATTAGCCTCTTTTCACACTACAAACTAGTTGAACAATAGCTCAAAGGAATGCTATAAAAAGGCTATGGATACACTTCATTTTTCAAGGAATTCAAAGAAAAGTTATGCTACCATTATTCTCTTGAGGACTCTATCCTTTCCAAGAGTATATTTGCACCATTGCATTGGGCAATCCATCTCACCCCTTGAGTGGATTTGCAAAGAGTTCTTTCATCATTTTCCATTTTTATTTGTTGTAAGAAGAGCTTGTTTGTGGGGGTCCAAGAGCCCTCCCTTGCAGGAAGAAGGGACTCATAGTCCCCTTGCTTCTCGGTGTATTCTTTCACTGATATCAGCCTTATCATTGGTGACATGGGTCTTATTGTTCTTTTTGTTTCTATGTCCCTATGCTCATGAATTTAGTTGTTATTGCATTTCTTAGTTGTTGTTTTCTATTTCTTTCCCTAACTCTTTTCCTTGCAGCTGTCCTGCTCAGCAAACCCAACTGAGCTTGCAAGCACCTCTATTTTGCTCACTAAGGTGATAGGAGAGGTGCAACAAGAAGGACAACCAACCATGACTGTCATAGAGGAGGAGGAGAAGGAGAAGACACTAATGTATTCCCAACATAAAAAGAGGAGCATACAGTTAAGTTTATCACTCAATGGGTGAAGGAGTAGGAGATGCTGGAGGATTGGTATCCAGCCCGTGNTATTGGGAAATATCATCAGCTCTTTCGGGATATGCCCCCTTTACCCCTAATTATAACCAATTATTTCATCCTTCACTAGTTTCTCTTCCAGTGACTTCAGACCCCACTGTTGAGTACTATTGGAAGGTCCAGTGCTATTTGAGAGGAATGACGTTACGTCTTCTAGGACATGAGCATTTGTTTTCTTTTGATTCCCCATGCAGACAAAACTCACTTACCCACATATATGATTCTTTTTCAAAAAACATTTTATGTATGATGCACCTCTGATTACACTTTGATTTGGATATATATATTGTGTAACATTCAATGCAAAGGCTCT
>JASDQU010411623.1:0-10460 GCA_032191745.1 Picea mariana | reverse complement strand
TTCATGAGCCATACTTGGTGAATGCCTCCTTAAAACTTGTGGTGATGATATATGCTTCCTCCTTGAAGGATGAGAACTTGGCTCCACAAGTTGACCTTCTCCTCTTTTGAGTTTCAACCTTGTGAGCATCAGAAAACAAAACACTTGCAAATAATCAAGTCTTCAAAAACCAATGCTCTGATACCAACTTGATCTAAAAATAAAGAAGACTTGTATTTCTTGAAAAATATTTGCAAGTAAAATTTATGTGTTAAAATGCAAATGGATCAACTTTGCAACACAACTTAAATAGGAATTACTCATTCAAGATGCATATAAACAAAAAAAAAATCAATGAACAGAAAACACATAACACAACAAATGATAAAGGAGTTCACCCCTCTCTTGGGCTACATCTCCTGGTCCATCTTCCAATGGATCATTTTTTTTATTTTCTCAAAGTGCTCAAAAATGTGCTTTACAATACTCAAAATGCCAAATAGACTACTCCAATGGCTTCAGAACGTCCCAAAACCCCTAGCTGGGCTTTTTCAGCACCTCGTTTGGCCAAAAATTGAAGAAGATAGGCTTTCTGGAAGTCCCCCCTTCAAGCTTGTTGTCTTTGCATCTACAAAACGCACCCCCTTTTGCTCAACCTAGCCCACACGCATTTTAAAGCGTAAAAACTTGGCACCAGGCGCAACCATGCGAACCGTGCAAACTGTAGGATGGTTGTGGGTGCACCTAACCCCTAACCGTCAAGGGCTAGGTCATATGACCCATGTGACCACACGTTTAAAAGTAAGGGCCATAACCGTTTGAACTGAATTCAAACCAACGCATACCCATGCGCGCGTCAATGGTCATATGGTAACAAACATGTGACCGCGGCCATATCAAAAGGGCTATGTTTAAAACATATACCCGAGCCTGTGGTCATATTACAACACAACATATGACCGGGGTTTATTTTTAAAAGTGCGCGGAAAGGGTTTAAACCATGGCCATATTACAATACAATATAACCACGGGCTGGGGCTAGGCCCTAGCCCGACCCCCCAGCCATACATACAACATTTCAATTCAAATGTAATTCGCACCATATAGTGTTAAGAAACACTATGGTGGCGCGTTGGTTGGTGGTCTTTTCCAAAGCTTTGCATGCAGGTGGAGGTCACGGGGTCGATTCTGGTGGACTCCAAATAAATTTTAAACCAATAAATAGGGGACACGTGGTGGCCATTGATTGGGCCACGTGTCGCCATTCCATTCGCTTCAAACAATCCATATCACCTACCAACTATGCAAATAGATGCCTACCACATGTCGTACGGCCTGCCACATCAGCGTCCATACAGACTGTACAGTCAGCACCCCTTTTTTTTGCATGTTTGTCATTTTGAACAGAACGCGATATCTCTCGCTCCCGACATCCGTTTGAACCCAAACGAGTTGCGTTGGGTTCGTAACAACAAGGCCTTCCCTCTCGTTTGTTTTGAAGAGATTCCGAACACTTTGAATTTTTGAGCAAAATTTGATCCCCTGATCATTGATGGATATCATTTAGCAATATAAGTTACCACCCAAATTTTGAGTCTCATTCATGATTTAGTGTAAACAAATAAGGAATTTAAGAATGAACTATTATGGTTCAAATTTGGTTGGTTAATCTTATAAAATATTCACATTCAAAATAAACCACTCATATTAATTCATGATAATTCATGATTTAGTGTAAACAAATAAGGAATTTAAGAATGAACTATTATGGTTCAAATTTGGCTGGTTAATTTTATAAAATATTCACATTCAAAATAAACCACTCAAATTATAGGTGTCTTGAAATACACAATAATGTTTTCTATATAATTGAGTATATGCTTTCCATTGTTGATTATTTTGTATAAATTTTGTGGTTCACTATGGTCGATATATTTGACTATGTGGTTTTTATGGTTTACAACATTATGGTAGACTACATAGTTTTGGTTGAGTATGACTTGTATTGTCTTTATAATTATATATGGCTTATATGTCTAACTATTTATATGGTTGACTATGGTCTATATAGATGACTATATCATATTTAGAATTTACCATAGTGTATATGGAAGACAATTTGGATCGTAAATTCAACTACATTACCTACTTCTCCCTTGCTATAGGATATTTTTTTTATTGAATTTTAATTAATTTCAATGACACTTAATGATAGAATAGATTTAATGGTGCTTGAGAATTTTTTAATTTTTTTTTAAAGGTAAGACATGTGTTGAACCCTAATATGATCGGAGTTAGAGTAGAGATGTGCTAAATGGTTTATGTGAAAAATCATTAAGTTTACCTCTTCATAATTAGCGTCTAGGGGGGAATTTTGTAGGTCAAGACTATGCATATGGGAAACAAATATAGGACAAATTCTTCGTCCTGAATATCTATATAGAAATGGAGTCACCCCAAGGACTCGTCACTTCAATCCAAAACCCTTGCACATACAATAGTCCCACCAAACAAGGGAAGAGGGGAAATCTTCTCTACTTGAGCATAGTTCTTTCACATGTGTTAGATGTTCTTTCTTGGTGATAAGTCACACAATTACCATATTTTGACATCCTCTTTTCCTTATTTTTAATCCCTTTTCGCTTGCCCATAATTTTGTATTAGTCCATTTTAATGCTCATATGTGGGATTTATTCTCAAGGTGTCTTCCATTTGCATTTATTTAGTATTTCAATTGAATTCTTGACTAAACTTTAGAAAATGAACACATTTGCATTTATCTTTAAAAAAATGGACTAGTTTGTTAATTGTTGCAGGTTGAGTTGAAATGGGTAGCAGATCCATAACAAAATATCTAAAAAATGGTTCTTTGAGGGTTTTGGTATGACACATCATGAGATTGAAATAGACACCCCAAAAAAACT
Source organism: Picea mariana (assembly GCA_032191745.1). NCBI lineage: Eukaryota > Viridiplantae > Streptophyta > Pinopsida > Pinales > Pinaceae > Picea > Picea mariana. Next base: position 7,557 of record JASDQU010411623.1, on the reverse strand, counting down.
CTCAACAAACCAAATTGTATTTTGAGACATATCATCACTTTACCATATCTATAATAATATGTTCTTGCTCCAAATCCATATGGTCAATATTTCAAATTTCTGAGATATATTTCAACAATTAATGATTCCATTTCTCTAAGAACATCATCAACCATATTGGAACTATGCATGATTTCAATTATGAGTTAATAAGTAAGGATCATAGAACCATTTATGAGTTGGTTTTGAGTTGCTAACTATTAGCAAATTGTTGTAATTACTTGAGAATCTTGTGGATCTACATTTAATAATTATTATTTTGGTTTCAAGAAAGTTTGTATATAAAAGATATTTCCATTTCCATTCTAAAGGAATATTGAATAGGATAAAGCTAGAGGAGAATTGAAGAACACGTTTGCATTTATCTTTGAAAAATAGACTAGTTTGCTAATTGTTACAGGTTCAATTGAAACTAGTATCAGATACATAATAGAATATCTACAAAACGGTTCTTCGAAACTTTTGGTATGATGCATCATTAGATCGAAATAGACACCTCCTCAAAAACTCTCAACAACCCAGATTGCATTTTGAGTCATATCAACAATTTACTGTATCTATAGTAATATGCTCTTGATCCAAATCCATGTGATCAATATTTCAAATTTATGAGATATATTTCAGAAATAAGTGATGCCATTGATATACGACCATCATCAACCATATTGGAACTATTCATGATTTCAATTATGAGTTATTAAGAAAGGACCGTGGAACCATTTATGAGTTGGTTTTGAGTTGCTAACTATTAGCTAATTGTTGTAATTACTTGAGAATCTTGTAGGTCTACATTTAATAATTGTTATTTTGGTTTCAAGCAAGTTTGTATATAAAAAAGATTTCCATATCCATTCTAAAGAAGGATTTCACAGGAGAAACCTAGAGTGAAGGAGATCAAATGTATTTGAGGATTTCCATATCCATTTTAAAGGAGGATTTCACACAAGAAATCTAGATGGAAGGAGATCAAATATATTTGAGACATTCTTGATAGTAATAAAATTCTTTCTTATTTTTATTTAAATCATTCTTTATTTTTAATTTAATATAATTTAATTCTATTACTTTTTATTAATTTCTATTTAAATTATTTTTTATTTTTAATTTAATGTAACTTAGTTCAATTACTTTTTATTGATGTAATTAATAAGTTAAAAGGACATGAAAATATCCTTCATATGTATCACTAAAAGACCCATGGGTTGCATATAAGGAGAGATCCATAACCCATTAGAGTAGAAGTAGAGTGTTGTATTTTATTTTTTTCATTTATATGTTTTTTCTTTATTTCAGTGTTATTTACTTTCAAATAATGTGTAGTGTGTAGATTTTATATTTTATTTCACAATTTACAAATTAATCATTCATTTATTAAGTTATATATTGAAATCTACCGAAATGAAGTAATATTCATTAAAGATAAGATAAATCTTATAAAAGATTTATTTAATAAATAATTGTGTAGTGTGTAAATTTCATATTTTATTTCACAATTTACAAATTAATCATTCATTTATTAAGCTATATATTGAAATTTACCAAAATGAAGTAATATTCATTAAAGTAAAGATATATCTTATAAAGGATTTATTTAATAAATAATTGGGTGGAGTTATAAAGGATGGCCTTTTATAAATAAATGAGGTGGACACTTTTATTTAAAAACGAAATCGTCTTAAGACATATGCATGATTTTCCCTTAATTCTTTTTTTTCTTAAATATCGTTTTTAGGGATTTATTTTGAAATATAAAATTTTATCTGCTTATTATAAAAAACTTGGTTTTATAAGATGTAGTTTGGGTGGTTTGTGTTAATGGAAAAAGTACAGATTTTAATGTTTGAGGTGGAGAAATTTAATGGAAAAAACAACTCTGAGCTATGGAAGCTCAAGATGCGGGATCTTCTTGTACAACAAGGATTGCAAAAGACATTTGCAGACAGTTCAAAGAAACCCACAGATATGTTGAACAAGGACTGGGAAAATCTGGATGCAAGAGCTCTCAGTACCATTTGTTTGTGTCTGGAAGATGAAATTCTATTTAATATCGCTAGAGATGTAACAACAAAAGGATTATGGAGCAATATGGAAAGTCTTTATATGACAAAATCCTTAATGAATAAAATCTACCTAAAGAGGTAGATATACAGTTTGTGAATGAAAGAAGGTACAAAAATTGTTGGCCAATACTCTTACATGTGAGTTAACTAGTATGGATGTAAAATTTGAAGATGAAAACAAGGCAATTACACTATTGTGTTCATTTCCTGAGTCTTGGGATCGTTTACTCACCTATTAGCTTTAGTTCAATAGATGTCCATGATTATGATACTGTTGTGGGATATTTTTTGATTGGGGAGATGAGGAGAAAATCCAGTCAAGAAACTTCAACATCAGAAGCAACGGTGGCTAGAGGGCGATGCAAAGAAAGAGGGAAGAATCGGAGAGGTACATCAATATCTAAGTCAAAAGGAAAAAAGGGTAAGATAAAATGTTGGTTCTGTAGAAAATCCGGGCATCTCAATAAGGATTGTTGGAAAATACAAAAAACATTCAAAGATGACTCCACAAAGGAAGCAAATTTAGTTGCAATAAGTTTAGGTTCAGGGATGGTTGATGAGGTATTATCTACTTGTAATGTTTCACAACATCATCGGGATTGGTTAATAGAATCTAGTGCTTCTCATCATATGTGTCTTCATAGGAATTGGTCCTCGACTTACCAATCTAGTATAGATAACGCTGTTGTTTTATGGGAAATTATATTTCTTGTAAAATTATTGAGATTGGTAGTATCAGGGTTTAAATGTATGATGGTACTATAAGAAGGTTAACATATGCACGATGCACGTACCCAAACTTAGAAAAAAAATAGTATCTTTGGGAGCTCTAGATTCTGGTGGATATAAATGTACATTTCAAGGTAGAGCACTGAAGGTGTTCAAAGGAATATTAGTAGTTATGAAGTCTAAAAGGACTAGAAATCTTTATAAGCTTGAAGGAAGTACTAAAATAGATCAAGAAACAGTGGTATATGAAGGTGAAAGTAATTCTAATCATTTATGGCATCATCATTTGGGTTATATGAGTGAGTAAGGGCTTAAGGTAATGGTAGATTGTAAGTTACTTCGAGGCTTAAAATATCTGAATTTGAATTTATGCAAGCATTGTGTTTTTCGAAAACAATGTAGACAAAAGTTTAAAACAGGAAGACATATTGGTAAAGGTATCCTTGATTACATTAATTTAGATGTTTGGGGACCATCCCTTATAGTTTATTTTGGAGAATCATCATATTTTGTAACATGTATAGATGATTACTTTAGAAAGTTGTGGATCTATTTACTTGAAATAAAAGTTGATGTATTTAATTCTTTTAAACAATTTAGATCTTTGGTTGAAAAAATCACTGACAGGTCAATCAAATGTCTAAGAACAAATAACGGAGGTGAGTTCACATCTTTGGAATTTGAAAACTATTTCAAGGAAGATGGGATCAAAATAAATAAAACCACAATATATACTCCTCAACAAAATGGTGTTGTTGAACGCATGAATGAGACTCTTCTACAGAGAGCAAGGAGCATGCTCACCAATGCCAACTTGCAGCAATAATTATGGACAGAAGTAGTTCTTATAACATGCTATATGGTAAATTGGTAACCATCAACTACAATAAATTGTAAGATTCCAAAAGAGGTATGGATAGGTCATTCGTGTGATTATTCAAATTTGAGAATATTTGGTTGTAATGCTTATGATCTTATTTCTTAAGATCAATGTTCTAAGTTAGATCCTAGATCAAAGAAATATGTCTTTGCTAGTTATGGTGATGGAGTTAAGGGATCTAGATTGTGGGATCCTACTTCCCACAAACACATCATAAGCATAGATGTAGTATTTGGTGAGTTCACATCTTTGGAATTTGAAAACTATTGCAAGGAAGCTGGGATCAAAAGAAATAAAACCACAATCTGTACTCCTAAAAAAAAAATGTGTTGTTGAACGCATGAATGAGACTCTTCTAGAGAGAGCAAGGAGCATGCTCAATAATGCCAAGTTGCAACAATAATTATGGGCAGAAGTAGTTCTTATAGCATGCTATATGGTAAATTGGTCACCATCAACTGCAATAAATTGTAAGATTCCAAAAGAGGTATGGACAGGTTATTCGTGTGATTATTCAAATTTGAGAATATTTGGTTGTAATGCTTATGCTCTTATTTCTTAAGATCAATGTTCTAAGTTAGATCCTAGATCAAAAAAATATGTCTTTTCTAGTTATGGTGATGGAGTTAAGGGATATAGATTGTGGGATCCTACTTCCCACAAACACATCATAAGCATAGATGTAGTATTTGATGAATCCTCACTCATAAAATCAGATATGGTAGATGTTAAATGAGACAAGAACATGTACCACAATCTCAACAAATTCAGTTCGAGACTCAACAATCTTTAGTAAAGAAGGAGCATGAATAAGTTCCAAAGGAAGAAGACAAGGATGCAAACAATATTCAGGAAAATGTGGATATGCCTCATCCATCACCAAGGAGATCTACATGGGTTAGGAATCCTCCTACATGGTATGACGATTATGTTTCATCTATGGCTTTGATTTCTAATGATGGGGAACTAGTTTTTATCAGGAAGCGATGGATGGCACTAAAAGTGCTAAGTGGGAAGAAGCCATGAAAGAAGAACTGGATGCCTTAGACAGGAATAAAACATAGGACCTGGTAGAACCTCCAAATGACAGGAAGGTTGTTGGTTGCAAGTGGGTCTACAAACTGAAAACGGGTGTTGATGATAAAGTTGAGAGGTACAAAGCTAAACTGGTAACAAAAGGGTATTCTCAAAAGGAAAGTATTGATTTCCATGAAATTTTTTCACCAGTTGTTAAGCTTGTTTCAATTCGTGTTGTGTTAGCACTAGTTGCTTTACTTGATCTTGAGTTAGAGAAGCTATATGTCAAAAAAACATTTTTGCATGGAGATTTGGATGAGGAAATATATATGGAACAACCAAAAGTGTTTGTTCATGATTGCAATAAAAGGTTTGCTTGCAAACCCAAGAAGTCATTGTATGATCTGAAATAGTCTCTCGTGAAATGGTACAAGAAGTTTGATTCCTTCACGGTGCGCCAAAATTTTACAAGAAGTGAATATGATCATTGTGTTTACTTTTAAAAGTTGGAAAATGACATATTCATTATTTTGGTATTATATGTTGATGATATGCTTGTAGCAAGCAAAAACATGGTTGAAATCAACAGGTTAAAGACTCAGTTGGGTAGGCCTTTTGATATGAAGGATCTAGAAGCAACAAAACAAATCTTGGGCATGGAGATACACGGAGAGAAAAAAATGGTAAGTCTTGGTTATCACAACATAAGTCTATGGAGAAAATACTTATGAGATTTGGTTTGAATAATGTGAAACTAACAAAAATCCCTTTGGCTTACCATTTCAATCTTTCTTCAAGTTTATGTTCTAGTAATGATGAAGAAAATGAATATATGTCTCGTGTACTGTATGTTAATGTAGTAGGAAGTTTGATGTATGTGATGGTAAGTACTAGCACACATATTTCATATGCTATTGTTGTTTTCAGTAGATACATGGAAAATCCGAGCATTGGGCAATTGGGTGCTTCGGTATCTTAGAGACACAAGTAATTATTGTATCACCTATAATGGTTGCAGTGATTTAGTCTGTGGTTATGTCGATTCATATTTTGCAGGTGACTTGGACAAAAGAAGATCCACTTCAGGATATGTCCTTGATCTTGCAGGAGGTCCTATTAAGGTCCATACACAAGAGAATTGTGGAGACATGTCCACAAAACCACTGTTGTTAGAGAAACTATGATGGTGTCTGGCTTCTCTTGGTTTGCATGAAAGGTGATGAATAAATTTGAGCATGATATTGAGGTAAAGTGTTGTCAAGGTGGAGATTGTTGAAACAGTATCAACCAATTTCCAACAAATTTAGATATGAACATATTTTGTATTATGATGAACATATTTCGTATTTTGAAAGAAGTTGTAAAGAAAACTTATTATCATTACTCCGTGGATGTTTTGCTTCAGAAAGCACTTAAATTGTTGTGTTCTTTTTGCTTCAGAAAGCACTTAAATTGTTGTGTTCTTTGTGTGTAATTGCTGTTATATATTTTATTTGCCATTAAAATTGTTGTGTTTATGCTTCTACTACTGCCCAACAATTTAGTTGGGATGTACTTAAATGATCTCTCTTAAAAATATGCGTGTGAAATAACAACTAATTCAATGTATTTCATGCTTTACCAAAAGTTTAGCCAGCGTATATACCAATTATTAAATTGGAATTTATTATCATCAACAAAGAGTATGTATATACAATTTCTATGTGACGTACAGGCGTATTCCACTGTATATACACATAGCTATGAACTGAATGTCCAAAGACCCTTGGTGATTAACTAAATGTGAAGCCGTGACCTTGATCTATGCGTGATGTACAAGCCAACAGATAAAATCAGCACTGTCGATGCTATCAACACCCCACGCTTAGAAAACGTTGAACTGCATGAAGCAGCGAACTGGTCAGTTCGCCAAGCTGACCAGCTTCCATCATCCTTTTTTCTTTCACGATCTTCATATTCTTTTATGTTTCTACATTCAGATTGGTGCGCAGAGCCGGTCTCTTCAGATACTGCCTGCGCTTGAGTTGATATTGGTGGCTCCCCAACAAACTCTTGGTCATGCTTAGGCGCTTTTGTTTTTCTCTCTTCCGCCAATTTTGTTGATTCTTGCGCAGGTATATTGGGTTTTTCTTTGTCATCGTCGTGTCGAATCGCCTCTGGATGCCTTGCTCTTTGATCGTTTTTTGCAACACCAGATCGTTTCTGCATCGAATCTTGTTGTCCTACAGGACTCGACCTCTCGTCCTTTGACTGTGCCGGTTGAACTGGTTTTCCACTGGCAGGAATTGCCTCTTGATTCTGTTGGTCGGAGATGTGAAGCAAAGGCAAGGACACACGCACCGTTTGATCCCTAAACTTGGCAATGATTTGCTCATCGAAATTCAATTTCTGCGGGAGGTCGATAACCTTTCTGAATCTTTGCATTTTCTCCAATCTTCCTCCGACCTTCGTCATTTCCTCCATTTCCTTCGCATCACGTTCTCCGCTGATGATGAGATTTCTCCGGTTCTCAATCTGCACTTTCAGATTTTCTTTTCTGAAACCTGCACAGATAAATCATTGTTTCAATTATCTCAAAAATGACTCTACAGACACATAGATTTCATAAAAAGGGAAGAAAGGTATAATTATACATATATTCATGGAGATCACCTACCTGGAACATCAACGATGACGATGAGAGCTTCAGGAGTCTCCTCCGTGCGTGTTGCAGGCTCGAACTCAGACTCCATCCCCTACCGTAATCTCCTCTCCTAACAAAATAGCTAATGGATAAATATAAATGCTGCAAATATTGGGCTAAGATTTTGCGCCTTCTTTTAATCACTAAGC